>CATIWR010026698.1:0-33320 GCA_949677035.1 Omphalea diandra
ATATATATATATATATATATATATATATATATATATATATATATATATATATATATATATATATATATATATATATAGTATGAATTAAATGAATAAAGAGAAAGACGTTTGAAGATGAAATTCAAATTTCAGGCTGACATTTTTTACTTAACCTATTTTGATAAGCAAAGGTATATTTATCTGTAAAAAATATTAAATGATATAATTACCCTAATTTAATCCTTGAAAAATGTCAAAAATACCCTCTTTATCCATATAGATTATATCCATTTAGCATTGCTCTTATCAAAAATTTTTTAAAAAAATTACTTGATTTTTAGACATGAGACTTATTATTATTATTATTATTATTTTATGCAATAGGAGTTAGTCCTTTATCAAAGAACACTTTTGCGTGAAATCACCAGGGTAATATTGGGTTTGGATGGTCGATTTGTTACTTCATTGGTTGGTTTGCGAGAGAAATGAGCAGTGTCTGTATGGGCCTTAGTTTAGGAATCGGTCCCACGCTAGCATAGGTGTGGTGCGTGCCTTTACTCAAAGGCTGAGTAGTAGAGAATATCAAATCAAACAGAAGAACCGAATTAGTAGAGCGATTTTCAATCAAACTAATCTGGCATATATAATAAAAATATTGAATCAAACAGTCTTGAGTAAAATAAAAATATCGAGCTGAAAATATTTCAATCTCGAATAGAATATATGTGTGCGTAATATTCAACTTATGTGATTTATAAACCTAATCTGGTTTTTAATTTAAATATTAAAATCATAAATTTATTTAATTATTTGAATGATTTTATTTAAGTAAAATATTTAATGATAATTATCAATAATTATTATAATTTTTTCTCTTTTAATCAAAAGATTGAACAAAATTTTCTAATTAATTTTTATTAACAATTGATATAAAATAAAAAAAAGTTTATACTAACTAAACTAACCAATTTATTAGAATTAAACTTGTCAATATTAATTAGTGTATATACTATTTAATTTTTGTTCTTTTTTAAAAATGAGACATTTAAATTTTTTAATAATATGAAAAATTAATAATTAAAAATTAGAAGTAACGAGTACCAAATGATATCAAATTGAATTGAATTGTACCAACATAATTGAATAACCGAACTATTCTGTCATGACTAGTAATTGAACTAAATTGTTTTGAAAATTTGAGACAATATCGATTTTCCAAAAATGAATTTTTCAAAATTCGAGATATATCTAGAGAATTTCAAATCTCTAAACCACTCTATTTTATACTCACCTCTAAATTTAAGATGCAAAGAATTGAAAATAAATATAGCTGAATTTCAATTAATTTAAATTTGATTTATTTATTAAACGAGCTTAAATTTATATTCAAGTTTAATTCATTTATTAATCAAGTTGAGTGGAGCTGAACACTTATTATATTTATATATGGTTGGCAAATCTAATCAAGTCTAAATCTTTCTTAACAATATTAAATTATAACTAATATTTTTCATAAAAATATTAAAATTATAATATTTGTTTTTATATATTTTAATATACTAAATAATATCCATATTTTTAATCATTTTTATGATGAAATATATACTTTTTAAGTATTATTTAATAATTATGAATTTTAAAAATTAAAATTATAAATAACTAAGTTTCAATGACTTGTTTGCAAATCTAAATAAGGTGAACAAATCTATAAATAAACACTACTAATATAACCTATAACATCTCTATCCTCGTTCATTAGCACTCTCACATGAACATATGCATTGCATAAATAATTTGTAATTCCACATAAATATATGTATTACATAAATGATCACTTAGATATGTGCATTTGATAAGCATGACAATAACATTTGCACCATTGCATTTGCGACGCTTGAATATACATGTGATATTTGCATAGTTGTTTGGCAAATTGTCATATGTGGTGCCATATTAATATATCTTAAATGATGGTGTTTTAGAACTTATTGAAAGTATAAGTAGCATATGGGAATTAGTAGAGGAATAAAGGTGATGAAGGAGTGAAGAAGAGGGACTAAAAGAGGAAAATTGGACTTCTAACTAATAGTAACTAGCCACCTTAATTTTGTCTTATTAGAGCAGGTATACAAATTGAATTTATCTTTCTTTAGGAGCGAATAAGAGAGGAAAAATGTAAGGCACATCAAAAGAAAGAGAAAGCTAAGAAAGAAAGAAAGAGAGAAAGAAGAAAGCTAGCTAGGAAGAAACCCTAAACTTTATAGTTTTAACAAAAGAGGTAAGTGATTTTATCTTTTATATATATGAGATTTGTCCCCCATACCATGTTACATATGCATAATTAGTAAGAATTATGAAACAATTATAGGTAGAGTTTATGTATGAAAGTTGTTAGAAGCGTAGGAGATACAAGAGTTGAATAGTGTTGGTTTTGTTGTTAGAGCAGATTGTTGTACCCATAATTTTAAAATTTTAGAAAAGGAATCAGGGAAAGTGTAAAGCATAAAAGTTGTAGATATATGCCTCATATAAATAAATGTAAAACAGTTTTGGTTAATATGGTGTGTGTGTGAAGAGCTATGACTTCTTGATTAGAACTAGTTCATAATATGTTGAAAACTACTCAGTCTAGTTTTATTCATATATTTTGATAACATTATGGGATGATTTACACAAAGTGTAAAACATGAAAGTTGTAGATTCATATCCCATCTAAATTCTTGCAAAACAGTTTTGTTGAATAATTTGTGAGTGAAGAGATATTGCTCCTTGATTATAGTTGACCCTAAACTTAATGAAACTTGCTCAATCTATTAATTCTGTTTACGTATAATTTCATGGCTTTAAAATGAGAATTAGGTAAAGTGAAAAACAGGAAAGTTATAAAGTCGTGCCTTATTTGAATAGTTTAAAACACTTTTTCTAAATATATTATGGGTGGAGAGATATTACTCCATTAGTATCACTAATTTAGAATTTATTGATACTTGCTCAACTTGAAATTATTTGTTTAATTTGATGACCTTATATTCTAATTAGACAAAAGTATAAAACAATAAAAATGTTTCTTTATATTTTTCATATCTTCTGGTAATCATTTTTGCAATTAGATAAGTATAATTTGAGATATGGTCAAGATTATAAGACTTGATCAGACTACAGTAACATAGGAATAGGGCATAATTCAAAAATTCACCATATTTCTTGCATGCTTTTTGTTTATTTGAATTTTGACTTTATTGTATCATAATGCCTCTACTTTATGTAAAAAAAACAATGAAGACATTTAGATAAATATATCTAGAGTTATTATAGTCAGGATGTAGCAAGGTCATACTGCCATACAAGAACAATAAACATAAGTACTTAACCCACTTGCAAGTAACATGACCGACGTTGCATATCAAACACTAAACTCATTTTCATATATATATATATATATATATATATATATATATATATATATATATATATATATATATATATATATCAAATGTTAGGATCTCAACACGTTGAGGAATCCTAAGAGAGATGTTTAAACCTACCATGAAGGTTGGTTGCATCAAAGGTGAGAAAAAACCATAATTGGTTTTGTATATGTGTGATTTTAAATTATAACACCATGTGTATAAATGATTGAATTGTGATATTACACATGTGAATACAAGTGAAGTTTGAATTATATGATCTTAAGGATTACCTGTTATACCATTATAAATGAACAATTGCATATGAAACTAAAAAGATGTTGTGACCGACTTGTTAAACACTTACACATTACTTGGCAAAGGAACCGATATGTCCAATTATGACACATGTTATTGATCAAATAAATCACATGTTATATGCTAGCCATTTAAAATCAAATGTTACTTGAACACATGAATTCCTAAGAGTAGTGTTTGTCTTACAAAGTCATAACAAAATCAATCAAAGTATTACATTTACCCTTGCATAAGTCAATGATTGTAATGTATTGTAATAATGATTGATTGTTGATTGTGCCATTAGAATTTTATTATTATTTTTATTCACTAAGTTGCAACTCACCAAATCACAATTATTTTTTCAGAAAATGATGTATAACGTGTGGGTTGTTTGGAGCATAATATTTTACATATAGACACATCTAGCATAGGTCGTTAGTTGAATTTCTACTCTCTCTCTCATTGTGTCATGTACATATACCTAAATAGGAATCAGTTTGTGGTTACCAACATTAGAAGAGTTGTACGTAACATATGTTTACATTAAATGCCTTTTGGGTTATGTATGAATGACAACTTCATCATTACACATATGAATATTTGGTAATGAAGGTCATGCTTAATAAATGGAAATGGGTGTTACAGCTTTTAGTATCAAAGCAAGGATAGGTTCCATAAGGACATACATATGAACATGACATGACTTTTGCACTATTATGCATTATCATATAATGTAGTCTTATATGTCTATAGGGCATTAGCAAAGGGTAGTTATGGTAGCATCCATGACTCATTAAGGAGAGAAGAGTAAGTTGATTTGCATTCCATAGAAGCATCATACCAACCATCAATAGATCAACCTACTGATAAAGTTAGATCTCTTGCACATTCTCATGCACAACACATACCTCATGGGCAACTATAATATAGAACTTGTGAATAGATAGTGCAAGGTCTAAAAAATCAAAGATAAAAAAGGTATGACAAATTGAGAAAACAGGGTGTATTAACTTTAGTGGTCTCACATATCCAATAGTAGTAGAAACATGGCTAAAAAGAATACAAAGAGTTTTGAATTTGATGAAATACACACTAGAAAAAAAAGTTTGATTATGCAGTGTCACCATTACAGGGAGATGCATATGATTGGTGGGAAACCATTCTAATGAGTGATGCCCATCCTTTAATGCTTACATGGGATGATTTTCTTTATGAGTTTAACAACAAGTACACACCATAAGTATATAAAGATGGAAAAAAAAGAGAATTTTCAAATATAAAATAGGGGGAGATTACTATAGCTATGTATGAGATAAAGTTTAATTAATTATCTCATTATGCATCTTTTATAATAGCCACTGACAAAGACAAATATCGAAGGTTTGAAGAAAGATTGAGATAGGAGATCAGGAGTAAGATCACAATTGCGAATCTTGATATTTATACTAAGTTAAAAGTTACTAAAATTAGGATGGAAAATTAGAAAAGAAATGATAAAGCAATGGGCAAAAAGGGGGCATACTAAGTTTATGGGAGATTTTAGTAGAAAGAAAAGTAAAAATGGAGATTATATGCCATCATAGTCTAGTGCCAAGGGTGGTCTTTCTAGCTATAGAGGCAGGGGGTTAAGAGTTCCATCATATACAAGCGAAGGTCAAGGCCAAGCTATGCAATAAAGTCTTTTGTGTGCACATTGTGGGAGGCGACATATGGGTAAATATGGGAACTTGACTGGTGGGTGATACTTTTATAGATCTTTTGATTATATGCTTAAAGATTGTCTTAAAAGGCTTAGAGTGTTAAAGGGAGGCAAAGGCAGAACTGCATTAAAATCCATAGTTAAAGTTCCAAAAGCAAATGGAGTTATAGTATCTTTTAGTAGGGGTAGAGGTAGAGGCAGAGAAACTATAGCGGGTTAGGATATGAGCATATCAAAAGGTTAGAGTTTTCAATCCCATACACAAGCTAGAGTATTTTCCATGACTAGGTAAGAAGCCGTTACTACTCTAAAATTTATCACTAGTCTAATTTTTCTCCATGATTTAGAACCTAATGTATTCATTGATCCTGGCCCTACGCATTCATTCATTTCATTGAACATGATGTTGGCCTAGGGCACCAAGAAAGGGGGTTAAATTGGTGTTCAATTAAAAAAATAAAATGAGGGATAAGGTGTTTAAGAAGTTGAGTAGAAAAAGAGAATAATAGACACAAGAGTTTATAGTGGTTTGAGTGTTAACCAACCCTATGTCTACTCCTCAATTCTCTATAATTAGGTATCTCACTCAACTCAAAAGGTGTTTCCAAGCTCACACCAAACTTTTACAACTTGTGTTTTCTAGGCTCACATAAAAACCTTTTACAAGTGTTTTCAAGGCTCATACTAAAATCTCTTACAAGTGTTTTCAAGGGTCACACTAAAACCTCTTACAAGTGTTTTCAAGGGTCACACTAAAACCTCTTACAAGTGTTTTTAAGGGTCACACTAAAATCTCTTACAATGGTGTTTATTGCTCACATCAAACAATCATTAAAGCATAAATGAGAATTGAAAGAGTGAGTAGCAAATTAGCAAGAGTATGGTTACAAATTAATGAATTCTCTTGCATTTACATATGTTTTGTGGAGTAGTTATAGCTCATATCCACCAAAGAGACGTTTGACTAAAACTATAAACAAATCTCCAAGATGTTCTAAGCAAATTCAACATTAAATTCTTGTTAGACTAAAGTTGAAATCGCTACTACCTTTTCGCGGTTACAAAGTTCCAATTTCCATAGTGGAGTAGAAAATTTCGGCGAAAAACACCGTTTGTGTTTGACGGCTAGTCTACGTGTTAGCTTTTCGTTGGTCATCTAAGAAAATATAGTCGTAGTGTTCTAACCACTTTCAAAAGTCACGATCGTGAGTTACCAATGCCTTGGGCACGACTGAGACCACAAATTCCTCTATTTGAAGAGCAAACTTCAACTCCTTGAGTTGCCATCGCGAATAAACTTTTGCCCTCATTATTTTTTATCTTTAATGGACACTTGAGACACTTGGCAAACTGTGGTTGTGGCTTTGGTTTTCTCCTTTATCACTATGAAAGTTGCGATCACGACTCAAATGTGACACACACTGTGAATTCTTCTGTGACTAAGGCTTTGCCAACTTTGGATATGTTGCGACAGTAAAGTTGTTTGCAAATTCCTCTGGCCTAGCTTCATCCTTCCTTGTAACTGATTCGCGATTGCAATTTACAATACACTCACTGTGAATTTGGATGAACTTTGCACTATTGGATATTTTGAAATCCATCCAACTTCCAATGGAAAATCCATCTTAAAATCTACAAAAAACACTTAATGAGGGCATTAAAATTGATCAATCTCTATTGTCAAGAGCAAAAGAGGTCGAAGACTTAGGTTTAACCAACCTAGTCCAACAATCTCCCCCTTTTTTATTTTGACAAATTAGATTGATCCTAAGAAAGTAAATGCATGAATTTGAAGTTGTGAAGTTGGAATGGTAAATTGTTTAGCATAAACTTATAATCTTTAGCGAAATTTTCTAAGTATGACTTCCAAATAGTCAAAGTAAAAATTCTAAAAAAAAAAATTCCAAATATGATAAGTATGATGCTCCCCCTCAACTTATGCTATCATTTTCTCTCCCCCTTTGATTCTTTCTTGATTCTATCTCTCCCTCTTTGGCAAGATAAAAAAAAGGTAAAGGGAAAAAAAGCAATTGCATAAAAATTAATAGACAAGTATTCATAGGGAGCAAATGCATAACAAAGTGAAATAAAACAATCATAATAAGACAAAAAATATCAAAGAACAAACACTTTTTATATATATTCATAAGTTATGGGATCACAATTTTTTCATTCAAAAAATAAAAAGAAAAAATACAAGGCGATCCTATACTAGAAAGTAGGAGAATCGTCATCATCTCCATAAATTTCTTCTTCTTTTTCATTATCTCCACTTTATGCTTCATCTTCATCATCAACTTCATCATGGCCTTCTTCTTTTTGAGTATCCTCAAACTCAGTAAAGTCTGGAAGATGGCAAGGAGGAACTCCCAACTTCTCTTTCAAGTCCACCATGTCACTATGAAGATGTGAGAGAAAAAGGAATCTCCTCTTCATCATCCTTATCATCTTGTCTGACTTATTGTTAATGGTGGCAAGAAACTGTTTTGCTGTAGACTTAGTTTTATGAGGGATTGGTAGGGATCCTTCTTCAATAATGAGCCTCTTCCTTTTGGTGGCTTGGGAGAATTCCATCTTTTTAGCCCCAAATGAACCCAAGGTATAGGCATATGTATCTAGGTGAATGACTTTGGCGTTGATTAGGTAGGTAAGATCAAGAAAATTCTAGGATGGAAAGAGTTTCTCAGTGAGGAACTTTTCATTGTCCTCATTAAGAGCCCCTATAAAATGATAGATGGTTGTGATATAAGATGAAAGAAGAAATTGGCTTTTCGGCTTAGTGCTCATGTGGATCAATTGATCCATAAGATACCGACCTGTTTGAATGGGTTTGTGCTTGACAAGGCAGAATAGGAAGGCTAAGTCTTTTTAGCAATACTCTTTCATTCTCGTCACCTCTAGCATTGACGGAAAAGGTGATGATAGGATGGAGTATCCAAAGAGGTAGGATTTTTATGTATTTGGCTAATGAGGTTATTAGATTGTGTTTTGTTTTAATAGAAATTTCTGACTAAAATTGGAAATAGATAATGTCAAGCGTGGAGATAATGAAAGGGATATTTTCTCTGACTTAAAGATTAAAAAGGGAGGAAAGTTGTTCAAAGGTAATAAAGTGGGGATCACTAAAAACCCGAAAAACTAACTCTTATTGACTCGCTTTCAATTCTACTTTGCGACTGAGTTATACCGTGCACATGAACTCTCTAACCACTTCTTCATATCTGGGTTCATCTTGGAAGAGAAACTTGATCCAGCCCAAGTTAAATAAGAATGCACGAATTTCTTCGTTAAGCCCAATCATCTCTAGTAGGAAAGTTGAAGGGATTTTGTTGAGGAGGATAGTTTTAGAGGAATTTGCTTTATAGTGTTCCTTTTCCTTCTTGGTAATGCCCTTCATGAGATGAAGTGTTGGTGGAACAGAGGGTTGAGTAATGGCCTTGCCTTTTTATGCTCTGGAAATTTTTTTAGGAGTCAATGGAGAAGATTTGAGAGATTTAAGGATTTGAAGAATTTAAAGGAGAGAAATGATAAGGATTAGATGAAGTGAGGATGGTTACCATTTTGGGGTGTATTTATAGTCATTTGAAGACTCCATAAATGGCTAGAAACGACTAGAATTGGATTTATGAAGAGATAGAAATGATTGATAGTCAAATCACTTAATGGTTTGGCAATTACTCAAATTCGAGTATGCGAATTCATAAATCGTGACTACGATTTTTGAAAAAATGGGAGTAACGAATAAAAATTCCTCAGGAATACGTACTTCCAATGGTAAAAAATTTGAAATCTTAACCAAATTCATGGTGCATAGTGATTGTCGTAACCGCGAATTGACGTTTGTCAGCCGGTTGACATGGATCGTTAATTCGCGACCGTGAACAATGGATGGCGACCGCGAATTACGAGGCATCAAGCATAAGAAGAAGAATTAAGTTTTTGAAAAATTCAAAGTTGTGATCCACTTGTTGATGCTTAATTTATTGCAATATGTCACAGAAAAGCACAATTGCGATTAAAATTAAGACATCTTAAAAGATCAAGTATCAAAAATAATTAGCACAAATACAATCAACACATAAGATCAAAATTTTCACTTTAGGGAGCTTCAATCAAGCATTCCTAATTCTCTTTTAATGAAATTCAATCTTTCTTCATTGAGAGGTTTAGTGAAAATATTTGCAAGTTGATGATTTGTGTCAATAAATTATAACACAACATCACCCTTTTAGACATGATCTTTAAGAAAATGGTATCTAATGTCTATGTATTTACTCCTAGAGTGTTGAATGAGATTCTTAGAGAGATTGATAGTACTAGTGTTATCACATTTAATAGGAATGTGATCAATCACTTTGCCAAAATCTTTTAATTGTTGTTTCATCCAAATGACTTAGGTGCAACAACAACCTGCAGCTACATACTCGGCTTCTGCGATGGATAAGGCAAAAAAAAACTTACTTTTGCTAAACCAAGATACTAGACATTCTCCTATAAATTGGCAAGTTCCAGAAGTACTCTTTCTATCTAAGAGACTACCTGCATAATCCGCATTCGAATAACCTATGAGACTAAAAGATGAGTCCTAAGGATACCATAAACCTAAGTTTAATGTGCCATGCAAATATTTAAAAATTCTTTTAACAACATTTAAATGTGATTTTTTAGGAGATGATTGGAACCTAGCACACATGCATACACTAAACATAATATCAGGCGTAAAAGCAGTTAGATAAAGTAGAGATATGATCATACCTCGATATCTTTTTTCATCTACCGTCTTACCTGATTCATCTTTGTCCAACTTGATGGTACCACTCATGAGGGGTTTTCTACTTTGCAATTGTCCATGCCAAACTTCTTGAGTATCTCCTTTTTGTATTTGGCTTGGTTGATGAAGATCCGTTCTTTAGGTTGCTTGATTTATAGACCAAGAAAGAACTTGAGCTCTCCCATCATGCTCATTTCGAATTCCTTAGTCATACACTTAGCAAAATCCTTACCAAGAGATTTATTAGTAGCATAAAAAATGATATCATCAACATAAATTTATACAATAAGTGTATCATGTTTGTGCCTTTTAACAAACAATGTAGTGTCTACCTTTTCTTTTTCAAAATCATTTTTCAAAAGAAATGAACTAAGTCTTTCATACCAAGCTTTTGGAGCTTGTTTCAATCCATACAAGGCTATATTCAATTTAAAAACATGATTAGGAAAATTACTTTTTCTGGGGTCCCTAAAAATACTTGGGTCTTAGGAGGTTAGGAGTTGAAGGGTCCTCTAATTTGAGGTGAGCCTTCTTAATATAACAATGAATATTAATGTGTCCATATTTCATGCAATAGTGGCATAGAGTTTAAACTTGTGAGTCTTTCGTCTATGCACAAACTTAGTATAAGTAGGAGGCCTTCTCATACTTTGGTTATGTAAGTGCATGCAAATGCATGAGTGATGAGGAGTAATAGAGAATTGTTTGTGTTTGTGTATGTGAGCATGCTTCTTGTTATGCATGTAAACATGATTGGCCTTTATTGAAGTAAGCCTTGAGCCATTTTGTGTTTTCCCTTTGCCTTTAGGCATTGGGAATTTAGTGCTTAGAGCACTTTTCTTCCCTATGACCTCAACACTTGAGGTTTGAGGTTTTGATGTTTTAATGAATGTAATAGGTGATGATGTGGATGAGGAGGCTCCATTGAAGCCTAAACCATGTCTAATTAAGGGTGGCCTTTGTGATACTATTAGAGTATCCAAGGCTTTCTTTCCCTTATGAAATTTCGAGATTGAACTTCTAAGCTCAATGACTTCTCCTTTTAGGGAGTCATTCTCTTTTCTCAAAGAAATTAAAGATGTTGATGTCTTGGAAAGATTTTCCATAGTTTTTTTGAGCTCACCATTTGAAGCTCTCAATTGTCTTACAAGATCATTAAGGGATTTATAATCATCCTTTAATTTTAAGCATTTTTTCTTATAAGACTTCATTTGTAACTTGTATTTGTTACATTTCATAGTAAGAGAGCCTCTTGAAGCTATTCATCTACCTCATCTAAGTCATCATAACTTGAATGAGAGTGAGATGAAGTACTTACCTTATTTGGAGAGTGCTCTTGAGCCATGAACCAAATGTTGGTAATCTCTCCATCCTCATCATCTTCACTTGAGTTATCATCCCAAGTGGCTGTGAAGCTTTTCTTCTTCTCCTTGTCCCCTTTTTTCTTCTTCTTCTTTAGCTTGGGACAATCATATTTAATGTGGCCTTGCTTGCTACACTCATAACAAATGACTTCATTTGATCTCTTTCTAGGATAAGGAGTTATCTTTTTGAAGTTCCTTTTTTTCTTTTCTTCTTCTAATGAGCTCCTTAGTCCTTCTTTAGAGCATTGCTAGCTCTTCTTCTTCTTTGCCACTCTCTTCTTCACTTGAGGTAGTTTCCACTTCCATCTCTTTGGTTAAAGATTTGAGTGCTAAGGTTTTCCTTTTAAGTTTTTTTAATTTTTCTCTTTGGCCTCTCAATTTCTTCATTTCCTCATCCTTTTTTAAGGCTAACTCATGAGTTAAGAGTTTTCCTATTAAAACATCTATAGGAACCTTCCCAATCTCCAGATTAGACTCTTGAATCCTGCATACTCTTGCATCAAATTTATTTAATAGAAGAATTTTAAGGAGTTTAGCATTTACCTCATAGTTGGTGAGAGTCTTTCTAAATTCCTTCATGTTTGTGATAATAGAAAGTAGTCTATTTGTCATTTCAGTGACGCTTTCATGGTCTTTCATCATGAAGAGCTCACATTCTATCAATACATGTCCAATCTACTTGATTGAATAAGTGTTGTCCCCTCATGATAGTTTTCTAGGGTCTTTCATATGGCATGAGCTATTTGGCAGTGTTGTACTCTTCCAATCTCTTCCCTTGAGAGAGAACTTAGAAGAATTATCATTGCTCTCTTGGTCTTGCCATTTGACCTTTTATGGGCTTCAACCAATTCTTCTATGGAATGAGTTCTTCATTTTCATCCACTACTTTGGTGGGTGGCTTCCATTCTCTGACTACAACATCCCAAAGATCCACTACATCTATATTAAGAAAAATGTCCATCCTATACTTCCAATGAGTATAGTTGGATCCATCAAAGTAGGGTTTGAGGTGTGAGTGGATTCCCTCTTGTGCCATGATGTTTGCTCACCCAATTAAGGTTTGTTTATGAGACTTGGCTCTGATACCACTTATTGGCCTAAGGTACCAAGAAGGGGGGTTGAATTGGCATTCAATTAAAAAATAAAATGAGGGATAAGGAGTTTAAGAAGTTGAGTAGAAGAAGACAATAATATACATAAGAGTTTATAGTGGTTCGAGTGTTAACCAACCTACGTCCACTCTCCAATTCTCTATAATTAGGTATTTCACTCAACTCAAAAGATGTTTCCAAGCTCACACCAAACTTTTACAACTTGTGTTTTTTAGGCTCACATAAAAACCTCTTACAAGTGTTTTCAAGGCTCACACTAAAATCTCTTACAAGTGTTTTCGAGACTTACACTAAAATCTCTTATGATGGTGTTTATTGCTCACATCAAATAATCACTAAAGCATAAGTAAGAATTGAAAGAATGAGTAGCAAATTAACAAGAGTATGGTTACAAATTAATGAATTCTCTTGCATTTACATATGTTTGGTGGAGTATTTATAGCACATATCCACCAAAGAGACTTTAGACTAAAACTATCAAAAAATCTCCAAGATGTGCTAGGTAGATTCATCATTAAATGCTTCTTAGACTGAAGTCACGGTCACTACTACTTTTTTGCTGTTGCGAATTTCTAATTTTTATAGTGGAGTAGAAAATTTCAGCGAAAAACATAATTTGTGTTTAACGGCTAGTCCACGTGTCAACTTTTCATTGGTCATCTAGGAAAATATAGTTGTTATGTTCTAACCACTCTCAAAAGTCGCGATCGCAAGATACCAATGCCTTTAGCGCTACTAAGACTGCAAATTCTTCTATTTTAAGAGAAAACTTCAACTGCTTAAGTTGCAGTTGTGAACAAACTTTTGCCCTTGTGATTTTTTATCTTTAACAGACATCTGAGACACTTGGCAAGCTGTGGTTGTAGCTTTGGTTCCCTCCTTTGTCACTATGAAAGTCACGATCGCGACTCAAGTGTAACACATACTGTAAATTCTTCTGTGACTAAGGCTTTGCCAACTTTGGAATATGTCACGGTAATGAAGTTGTCCGCGAATTCCTCTGGCCTAGCTTTATCATTCCTTGTAACTGATTCGCGGTCACGATTTATAATACACTCACCTCGAATTTGGATGAACTTTGCATTATTGGAGATTTTGAAATCCTTCCAACTTTCAATGGAAAATCAAGCTTAAAATCTGCAAAATAACACTTAATGAGGGTATTAGAATTGAGCAATCTCTATTGTCAAGATCAAAAGAGGTTCAAGACTTAGGTTTAACTAACCTAGTCCAACACATGACATCCCAATTATGTAGCAAATGTCAACCTTTAGGTTTTAACCTAAGTGTGAGTTCTCTTTTTAGAGATGTGATGATTATGGCTAAGATATTTTATAATTATGTGATTCGCATTGATGACACTGAGTTGAATGTAGATTTAGTACTGTTGCCACTTTATGAATTTGATATGATACTAAGTATGGACTAGTTTATAAAATATCATTCAATAGTGAATTGTTTTACTAAGGAAGTTATTCTAGAATCTCCAAATCAAATAAGGGTTATGTTTTAAAAGGAAAGACAAATTGTCCTTGCATGTCTACTTTATACTATCAAGGCATTTCGCATGATTAAAGGTGGGTGTGAAGCTTATCTGGAGCATGTGGTTAACACAAGGTTCACAAATGAACTACTTGAGAACATTTCAATGGTAAATGAGTTTTCATATGTAATTGCAGTTGATTTACCCAATTTATCACATGACAAGGAGATATAATTCATAATTGAGTTAATTCTAGAAACAACATCGATATTCATTCCACCTCATAGGATGGCTCCAACTGAGTTGAGAGAATTGGAAACTTAACTATAGAAAGTACTTGAAAAGGGATTCATCAGACCTAGTGTGTTACCTTAGGGTGCTCCGGTGTCATTTGATAGTGCTCTAGTGTTATTTGTTAAAAAAAAAGATGAGACAATAAGGTTGTGTATTGACCATAGGTAGTTAAATCGAGTCACTATGAAGAATAAATATCTTTTGCCAAGAATAGATGATTTTTTTGACCAATTATATGTAGCATAGTTGTTTTCTAATATTGACTTAAAATCAAGTTATTATCAACTTAAAATTTCAAATCCAAATGTACCAAAAATTACTTTCCAGACTAGCTATAGGCATTATGAATTTTTGTTGATGCCATTGGTTTGACTAATGCACCAATTACATTCATGACTTTTATGAACAAAGTGTTTCAGCCTCACTAAGACACATTTGTAATTGTGTTCCTTGATAACATACTAATGTATTAAAAAAGAAAAGATGAACATGAACAACATTTAAGGATTTTGTTACAAATTTTGAGAGAAAAATAGTTGTTTGTTAAATTAAGTAAGTGTGAGTTCTAGATTGATCGTGTGATACTTTTGGGGAATTTAATTTATGAAAAAAGGCATAGAGGTAAATCCAAATTAATTTAAACATTAGTAAAATGGAAAACCTGAAAGAGTGTTGTAGAAGTATAAAGTTTTTTATGACTAGTTGGGTATTATCGTCAATTTTTTAACGATTTTGACTGATAACTGCTCCTTTGACCAAGTTACTTCAAAAAAAAATATAGCATTTCAATGGTTTGAAGCATCTCAAGACAGTTTTGATGAATTAAAAAGTAAATTGACATCTGCTTTGTAGTTTATAGCGATGTCTCTCATTAAGGTTTAAGATGTGTTTTAATTTAACATGGCAAGGTAATTGCATATGTATTTAAACAATTAAAACTTATGAATTATCTTACCCAATACATGACCTAAAATGTATTGTTGTTGTGTTTGCCTTGAAAATATGGAGGCATTACTTGTATGGAGAAAATTTTTCAAATATTTACAAATCGTAAAAGCTTAAAGTATTTATTGTGCTAGAAAGAATTAAACATGAGATGAATGCGCTAGTTAGAATTGCTAAAAGGTTATTATTGCACGATTGAGTATCACCCAAGGAACGCAAATGTTGTAGCTGATGCTTTGAGTAGGAAATCAAGAAGCATTGTAACTCATTTATAGGTATTTCTACTAGCTTATTTAGTTCAACTATGAGCCATCAATATGGAACTAAACATACAAGAAAAAATGAGGGTATTGATTACTACTTTTTGAGTGAGACCAATATTGCATGATAGAATTAAAGAAGCATAGGGCAAGGATACGAAGTTATAGAGAATGTTTGAAAAGGTAAAATAGGGGATAAACACAGATTTTGATATATGTGATGATATCTTGGGATCTAACATTTTTATGACTAATATTAATAACTTGTGAATAACAATCCTAAAAGAAGCACATAATGCTTCATTTATCATGCATCCAAGAATGACAAAAATGTATAGTACCTACAATCTCATTTTTGGTGGCCCAAAATGAAAAAAGATATGGCAACCTATGTTTTAAAATGTTTAACTTATCAGCATATTAAAACAAAACATCAGGCATCGATTGGAAAATTGAAACCATTAACAATTTCGGTATGGAAATGGAAAAAAATAACCATGAACTTTATATATGGGTCACAGAGGTGATCATTGATCAACTAAGGCAGCTTACTTTTTACTTGTTCGATGGGTAGTTCACCTAAATACTTGGCCAAGAAATATGTGGATGAAATTATGAAATTATATGGTGTTCTAATGTCCATTGTATCAGAAAGAGATTCATGATTTACATCACAATTTTGGTTAAGTTTGCAATGAGCTCTAGGTAACAAATTAAGTTTTTGTACTAGTTTTCATCCTTAAATAGATGGACAATCAGAAAGGACAATTCAAACACTTGAAGACATGCTTAGAGCTTATGTGATAAAGTTCAAAAGTGCATGGGATGAATATATTGCCTTGATTGAATTTGCTTATAATAATCATTATCATAGTAGTATATAGATGGCACCATACGAAACATTATATGGAAGAAAATGTCAAAGTCCTATGTATTAGGATGAAGAAGGAATGTGTGTTTCAGAAGGGCCAGAACTAGTGCAAGACACTGTGGATAAGGTGAAAGTAATCAAGAGTAAATTTAAAGTAGCACAAGATAGGTAAAGACTTATATAGACCAACATAAAATAGAAATGGAATATAAGGTGGCAGATAAAGTGTTCATTTGAGTTTCACCATTGAAAGGAATAATTCAATTTGACAAAAAAGGAAAACTGAATCCTTAATATATACGGCCATATCAGATCTTAGAAAGAATTTGTCCATTAGCTTACAAGCTAGCACTACCACCAGAGATGGCTCAGATTCATGATGTATTCCATGTGAGTATACTAAAAAAGTATCGATATGATCTTAAACATATCCTTAAGGACATAATGATATAATTGTAGATGATATAAGTTATATTAAAAAACCAATGAAAATCATTAGTTATAAGATAAGACAGTTACAAAATCTAGAAACCCCTTTAGTAAAGGTGTTATAGAGAAACCACTCACAAGAAGAGACCATATGGGAAATTGAAGAGAACATGAAATGATAATTTCCATATTTGTTTATAAGAGGAAAAAAAAAGTAACATCCTTATCGTTATTCATTAGTACTCTCTCATGAATATATGCATTGTATAAATGATTTGCAATCCTACATGAACATATGCATCACATAAATGATCACTTAGATGTGTGCATTTCATAAGCATGATGATAACACTTGCACCATTGCATTTAAAGCACTTAAATATAAGTGTGATGTTTGCATGGATGCATGAAAAATTATCATATATGGTGTGCATGTTATAATACCTTAAATAATGATGTTTTGGAACTTATATAAGGAACATATGAGAATTAATAAAGGGATAAATGTGATAAAAGAGTGAAGAAGATAGACTAAAAGAAGAAAATTGAAATTCTAACCAATAGTAACAAGCCATCATGATTTTCTCTTATTATAGTAGATATACGAATTGAATTTCTCTTCTTTTAGGACTAATAAGAGAGGAAAAATATGAGGGGTAAAAAATAAAAAGAGCTAAGAAAGAAAGAAAGAAAGAAAGAAGTAAGCTAGCTAAGAAGAAACCCTAAACTTTTCTAGTTTTAGTAAAAGAGTTAAGTGATTTTATCTTCTTTCATATGAAATTCCTCCCCCATAACATGTCGAACATAAATAATTAGTATGAATTATAGAGTAATTTAAGTAGAATTTATGTATGGAATTTGTTATAAGCATAAGATATATAAGAGTTGAATTATTTTGGTTTTAATGTTAGAAAAAACGATAGCACCCATAATTTCATAAGCTTAGAAGAGGAATTAGGGAAAGTGTAAAGCATCAAAGTTGTAAATTTATGCCTTATATAAATGCATGTAAAACAATTTTTCTTAATATTGTGTGTGTGAAGAATTATGGCTGATTGATTAGGATTGGTTCATAACATGCTAAAACCATTTCAATCTGGCTTTGTTTATATATTTTGATGGCTTTATAGGATGATTTAGACAAAGTGTAAAACATGAAAGTTGTAGATTTATATTGCATCTATTTGCTGAATAATTTGTGAATGAAGAGATATTGCTCCTTAATTATGACTAACCTTAAACTTGATAAAACTTGCTCAATCTATTAATTTTGTTTACCTAGAATTTCATGGCCCTAAAGGGGATTAGGTAAAGTGAAAAATATGAAGGTTATATAGTTGTACCTCATCTAAATTCTTATAAAACAGTTTTACTAAATATGTTATAGGTGAAGAGATATTGCTCCATCAATATGTTTGATTCAGAACCTATTAAAACCTACTTAACCTGAGATTATTCATTTAATTTGATGATCTTATAGTTTGAATTAGACAAAGTATAGAGCATTAACAATGTCCCTTTATATGTTTTTTTATCTACTGGTAAGTTATTTTTGCAATTGGATTTGTACAATTTGAGATATGACCAAGATAGTAAGACTTTATCAAACTATGGTCACATAAGAATAAGGTAGAATTCCAATATTCACCATATTTTTTGCATGCCATATATTGACATTATTTTTTATTATGTTGCATCATCATATGTCTAGTTTATGTAGAAAAAAGAATGAAAGCATTTGGATAAATATATCTAAAGCTATTACAATTAGAGTGTAATTAAGGTCAAGTTTAACCCACTTGCATGGAACATAGTCATAATTGCATATCAAGCATACAAACTTATTTGTACATATTTATAATCATATATGTATCAAATTTTAGAATCTCAACACATTGAGGAAGCCCAAGAGAGAGGTTCAAACCTACCATAAAGGTCGATTGCATTAAAAATGAGTAACAACCATTATTAGATTCTAATATGTATATGTGTGACTTTAAACTATGATACTGTGTATATGTGATTGAGTTATGATATTACATATGTGAATACAAGTCAAGTTTGAATTATATGATCTTAATGATTACTTTCTACACCATTGTGAATGAATGCTTGCATATAAAACTAAATGGATGTTGTGACTAGTTTGTCAAACACTTGCAAATCACTTAGCAAAGGGGACAGTTTTTCTTATTATGGCATTTGTTATTGATAAAATGAATCACATGTTATATGTTGACCAACAAAACCAAATGCTACTTGAATCACATGAATTCTCGAGAATAGTGTTTACCTTGTAAGGTCATGAAAAAATCAATCAAAGTATTGCATTTGCACTTATATAGGTCCATTCTTGTAATGTATCATAATAATAATTGATTGTTTATTATGCCATTATAATCTTTTTATTATTTTTATTCATTAAATCCCAACTCACTAAATCGTAATTATTTTTTTTAGATAGTGAAGCATAACGTGTAGCTTGTTTGGAGCATAAGTTTTGCATATAGATGGATAGAACACAAGTCATCAACTAAATTCCCACCTCTCTCCCCTTGTGTCATGTACATATACCTAGATAAGAATCTATTTGTGTTTATCAATATCAAAATGGGTTGTACGTAACATATATTTACATTAAATGCTTTTTGGGGTGTGTATGAATATGAGTCCATCATTACACATGAATATTTGGTGATGAATGTCATGCTTAACAACTGAAAATGGGTGTTACATAACCAATCTATTTAAATGAGCTTATTTTTTAGTATTGGCCTCTGTGGTCCAAAAAAAAAAGGGATGAATTGGTGAAATTTTTAAATTTTAAAGATTTAACAAATGATCAAAATATAAAAAGAAGGGAAGAAAAAAAATCGAAACATAAATATTTGTAGTGATTCAGGTATTAACCAACCCTACTTCCACTCCTCAATTCTCAAATTGGGTGTTTCACTAACTCATCAAGTGTTTTATAAGCTCACACTTAAATTAGTGCTTTTTAAGGCTAACAAACAACCTTATAGGAGCTTTTCCCTTATAAGGCTCACTCTAAAATTCGATATCTAATTGTTTAAGGCTCATACTTAACCTTTACAAGTAATAAATATAATCAAAACACTTTCAATAGATAAAGTACAATAGTAATAAAGAGGCTTGAAAAATCAATTTGCAAGAGTTTAGACATAATTAATGGCTATTATCTTGCATCAAAGCCATTTGGTGGAGTATTTATAGTTTATAACCACCAAATAGTTATTACCAATGAAGCTATCTCCATATCTCTAAGACTTGGTAGGAAAATCCTGCATTAAATGCTTCTTAAATAGATTTCATGATTAAGACACCTTAATCACAGTTTGAACTTATATATCATGCTTAGGATTCCTCTTCCGTGGTCGAGATCTTCATATATGTCTAACGACTAGTGACACATGACAATTAGTCATTTATTCCTTGAACTAGCCATTGTAATGCTCCATTTTTGTTTAGAGGTCTCAGGTAATTTTTTAGTCGTATGATCGCACTAGAATAGTAGAACGCAAAGCTCACCATATTTTAACCTGGACCTTTTGGTTTAATATTGAAGGTTAGTTATTATTGTGCCTTTGGCATCGCAATCGTGATGTTCAAATGGTATACTGACTCTTTTGACATATAGAATGCTTTAAGTGGGTTTTTTAGTGTCCATCTAAGCTATTTTGTTTGAGGTTTGAAGGTTGTAATCACAAGGCTACTTTTCTAATTGTGAATCCAGATTGCACTGAGGTTCTTAGATGTGATGTTGACTGCATACTCATATATATAAGATGGTTCCCTCTATGCACTCGATAAAGATTGCAATCATAAGATAACATTATGATCCTGCTTTCTTGGCTGCAATCTATTTGTCTTGGGAGCGATTTACAAGCCATTTTCTGTGACTTGGAGATTTTGCTTTCTTTTGACTTACTAACTTATCATATTCTTATTTTTTTTTATAAGAACAACACTTAGAACACATATTAGTACTTATCAATATAACTTGTTAAGATAAAAAAAATGGGGTTTGACAAAGTTTGACCAACTTTGTCCAATAATCTCCTCCTTTTTAATTTGATAACATATATTGATTTTGTAAAGTAAAAACCACCAAATATGTACACCCTAACATATTATAAGTGTATGAAAGCCAAAATGAGCCTAGAGATTAGTATTCCTTAAGATTGCATAAAATGAAAAACATTTAATGTTTGTAATTTCATATAACTCCCTCTCAATCATTGGTCCCCCTTAATCATACCATTAATATGACATGTTAATTATACTTTGCACATATACATATCTTTCTCCTTTGTCAAGATAAAAAAGAGGAATGTTGGTAAAAAAATGGAGAGGGAAGTCAAGGTATAAAAATATTAAATGTATAAGCATTCATAGAATCACATAAGAAAATCATTGATTCACATTCAACATTCATTAATAAATAGAAAACAAGAAGACAAGGGAAATCAATATAAAAAAAAATAGAATTCATTAAAGGTCTAACCATTTTATACAACCAAAAATAAGAAAAATTTCAAACATACATAAAGGAATGTTTGATCACATCTATGGGCAATCCAACTTTTAAAAAATATAAAAACATAAAAAGAAATAAAAATGGAAAAAGAAAAAGAAAATGGAAAAAAAAAGATAAGAAAGGGTACTCTTGTTCTTTTTCTTGATCTTAATCTTTATCACTCTCGTTTTCTTTAAAATGCAGATGATAGCAATGAGTAAGTCCCATATACTCTTATAGGTCCATAATGTCACTATAGAGGTGACTAAGAAGCTTGAACTTCAAAAATTTTGTTTAACTTTTTATCAATGGAAGAAAGAGAAATTTGAAAGTAAGGAAGAAAAGTAGGTTCCCTTAGATATATACGTCTTCTCATTTGACTTTTTCACCCTATTGAATCACTAATCTTTGCCTCTTTTACTACCTTGAAACTAAACTCCTTGAGCTCCAACGAGATACTCATATATTATTATTTTAATTGCCTTACCATTAAAAAGGTAGTTTAGGTTAAGCGGGTTGGCATTGACTGGGTAAGACATTTTTTAAAAAAGCCTCATTTGTAGAGGTTAAGGAACCTGCATGTCTAATTATGGTTGTGATATGATAAGAAAGAAGAATTTTGCCACATTTTGATTTCCCCAAATGAGTAAGTTGGTCCATAAGAAGCCTACCCATTTTAATGGCTTGTCCCTTAATAAGGCCATAGAGGAAACATAGGTCCTTTTAAAAGACCTTTTCATTTCTATCCCCCTTAGCATTTATAGAAAAAGTTACAATTCTATGCAAGAACCAATAAACAAGGGAGTTGATGTTTTTAAAAAGGGAGGTATTGAGTCATAATGGTTTCCAATTGAAATCCTTCTCTAACAATCATTAAAATCAATGTGGAGGTCATAGAGTTGTCATGCCCCCTTAGTTTGAAACTCAAATAGGTCGGAAAGGGATTCAAGGGAAACGTGGTAGTGTTTCCTAAAACACTTAAATAACATACAATATAACCCGACTTCATGAATGATATCTCTATTAATGACCATTATGTCTAGGAATTCGTAGGTCAATTCATCATGGCCCTATTTTTCAATTAAGAAAAACTTCTCTTAATGCAACTTGGAAAGGTAGGCATATATTTCATCTTTGATGTGGAGAGCTTCTAATGTGAAGAGTGAAGGAATCTTATTGGGAAGTATGGGTTTGTCTTTAATTAGGTCATATCTTTTCTTTCCTTTTTTATGATTCCTCTCATAAGATGAAGAGGAGAGTATTTAGGAGAAGAAAGGCCTATGGGAGCATTCCCTTTTTGTTCTTTAGTGTTTTGGTCTTAGGTGCCATGGGAAGAAGAGTGAAAGACGGAAAAAGGAGAGTAGAAGAGAGAATTGAGAAGGAGAAGAATAAGATTTGAGGTTTGGAAGAAGGAAATGCAAGAAAAATGAAAGAAAATGTAGAAAATAGTTTAAATAGGCTTAAAAAGGGTGAAAATAGTTTAAATAGGCTTAAAAAGGGTGAAAATGGCTATGTTCTGCATTTAATGCAAAATTGACCATTAAAAGAAAACTTAGTTAATATTTAACAATTCTTGTAATTCATAATCGCTGAGTGGTTTAAAACTGCAAATTATGAAAAATGTGAGTAGCAGCTAGTTTGACCTTGAAAAATCACATTAAAAATTGAGAAATTTGAAAATTTTTGAAAAATCATGCTAGTAAAATCATGGTAGTAAGAGAGAAAATTGAAATACAATTGAAAAATATAATGACATATAAATCTTGACCTACGAAAAGCTTTCTCAGTCGCGATTTATGGGTCAATTTGAAAAATATGTTTAAACATGAGAAGTTTTTAAGTGACCCTATATTGAGTGATTAAATTAATGTTTAAATGACTGATTTAAGCACATAAATATAAAAAAACTCATATGCAACTTGAATCCATTAATCTTATCACATACAAGCAAAACAAAAACAATACAACCTTAACATATACACATCAAACTTTCAAATATCAATCAATGTAAGCAATGAGAACTTTTCAACCTAGAGAGCTCTCATTAAGCATCCCTAACTCTCTTTTAATAAAATTCATCCTTTTCTCATTAAGGGTTTGGTGAAAATATCTACCAATTAGTTAGTTGTGCCAATGAATTCCAGTAAAACATTGACATTTTACACATGGTCTCTCAAGAAATGATGCCTAATATCTTTGTGTTTGCTTCTAGAATGTTGGATGGATTCTTAAAAAGATTAATGCCATTTATGCTATCATATTTAATGAAAATTTGATAAACTTCTTTGCCTAGTCCTTGATTTATTATTTCATCCAAATAACTTGAGTAAAATAATAACCCCACTGCCATATATTATGCTTTGGTGATGGATAATGCAACCGAAACTTCTTTCTTACTAAACCAAGAAACAAGATATTCATAAATAAATTAGCAAGTTCCAAAAGTGCTTTTTCTATCAAGTAAACTATTAACATAATCCACATCTAAATATCCAAGTAGACTAAAAGATGAATTTCTAAGATACCAAAGTCCTAAATGCATAGCGCCATGTAAATATTTCAAAATTCTTTTAATCGCATTCAAATGGGACTCTTTAGGACATGATTGAAATTTAGCACACAATCATGCACTATACATGATATCAGGTGTAAAACAACAAGATAGAAAAGAGAACCAATCATATCTTTGTACTTCTTCTCATTTATTGGCTTATCTGATTCATCCTTGTTAAGTTTGATTATTGAGTTCATTGGTGTCTTAGCACTTTTGCAATCATCCATCCTAAACTTTTGAGTACTTGGATTGGTTGATGAATGCATTTTTTGCATTGCTTGATTTGTAGACTAAGAAAAAACTTGAGTTCTGTAATTATGCTTGTCATGACCTGGATTCGGGGCCACATTGACACTAGAGAAAGAGAAGGCTTGAGGCCTCCAAAACTTACAGCAAGCCTAACTCCTCATGGTTAAAGCCCATTTCCAAACTTTCTAATACCTTAAATCTTAAATTTATACTTTATAGCCTAGAAACCTTACTAGCTTTCATTTGACTCTTTTTAAATTCTTAGGATAACACAAATGGAAGATAGGGATTCAAGTTAAACTTGATCCCAAACATTCCATAAAAACACTTTCTTATATTATACTATAACCATTTAATTCATTTCTTATCATGTCATAATTGAGGAAATCTAGGCTTAGTATCCATTTCTTTTTATTTTATCATTTTCTTGCTTTTCATTAAATACACATTAATAAACATAAAACTCTCTCATTTCGATAATCCTAGAATCATGGGTCCATTTAAGGTCATTCGAGCTATAACATTCTTTTCATTATCATAAGGATTTAACTTTTATCTTAAATAGGCATAAATCTTAGTATGCTTTAACATCATTTCCACTAATCATGCATCATAATTATTTTACATTATAACAACCTTAAACACACACACACACACATCACATTATTCATAACTTAGACTTTGACATTTGCTTAATACATTTGTAACTCTTTCCATTATACATATACATCATTATAGTACAAAACTACGAAGAAACAATATAGTGCCTTAACAACATATGGTGTATAACTTGAAAATTTATCTTTGGCCTTTAACCTCAAGCATATATCCATGGCCTCAATCCTCTGCTTAATATGTAAAACAATCTCTATGTGTTTGGGTAGTGAGCTGCTAATGGGAAACTTAGTGAGAATTTTATATTGTCTATATGCATGCTCACATGCCTTTACATGAATGCATTTCTAACTACGTGGCACATTATTTGCATATAACATTTATATTGCAAATCATTACACATATGGATAGTTAAGTCCATGGGAATCCCTACTTGGTTTATTTATCTTTCTCGCATAGGGGAGTTACTTCTCCAACCATGCACTCTTAAAGGAGTTATCTCATCAATCATATCCTTTACTTATCTCTTACATGAGGGAGTTTCCTCGCCAGCCATGTCATGCACGCATATCATTACATTCATTTCACATAGGTTACAATCCTTACATATCTAGCTATCACGCTTTGGTTTTCCACTTCTTCCTTGAACTACCCTCACATCACATGCAATTAAACATAGCATTTCATTTCATGACATTTCATTTCATTCATGTAATTGCATTTAACTTTTATACTAACATAATTTGTTGTACTATGGGCTATATAGATTTTTATGATGCATGTGTACAATGGACATTAAAAGCCATGATATAATCCCTCACCTTTCTCTATCTTTTTGCTTTAGTCTTATTTGCTTTTAGCTTTATCTTTACTTATACTTAATCATCTCACCCACACACATGCCAAAGCATAGACATTCATTCTATTATCACTATAACATTTGTTGACCTTAGTGCACCAAGAAGGGAGGATGAATTGGTGGGAGATTAAAAAATTTAGAGGGAAGGTTAGGAGTTTAGAGAATTAAGAAAAGGTAGAGAGAAATAACACAAGGTATTTATAGTGGTTCGGGTGTTAACAAACTCTATGTCAATTCCCTAATTCTTCATAATTGTGCAGTTCACTCAACTTAAAATAGTATTTTCAAGCTCACACCAAACTTGTACAATGTGTTTTATGGCTCACACACAACCCTTACAATTTGTGTTTAAAGCTCACACAAAATCTCACTCAAGTGTTTTACACAGGTTCACACTTTAACCTATTTCAAGAGTTTTAAAGGCTAGGCTAACTCTCAACCTAATTACAAATGTGTTTAATGCTCATGCCAAACAATCAAGAACTCCCAATCAACAAATAAGAAGTTGTGAAACAAATTAGCAAGAGTTTAGATACAACAAATGAAATTCTCGTTCATTCATGTCTGTTTGGTGGAGTATTTATAAGCAACAACCACCAAAGAGACGTTACTAACAAACTATGCCCAAATCTCTAAGGTAAGCTAAGCAGATTTTGCATTAAATGTCTGTCAGACTAAAGTCACGATCATGACTGAAATTTCACGGTTGCAATTTTCCAATTTGTACTAGGAAGATCGAAATCACAGTAGAAAATCTCATTTTATGTCTAACGGCTAGTCCACATGTCCTTCTTCCATTAGTGGTCCAAGAAATATAGCCATTGTGTTTGACCAACCAAAAGTCGCAATTAAGATTGATATTCTTCTTAGGCTCGATAGGGACCGCAAATTCTTTTGTTTGGTGAGGAGAAAACACTTTCTTGGGCTACGATCACGACAAGTGCTTCGTCATTGCGAATTTTGAAATTCTAATGGTTACTTTAGGCACTTAGTGTGATATGGTTGCAAACTTGGTTCCCTCCTTTCAACTATGAAATTCGTGATCACAACTTAAGATGCAAATATCATCGCGAATCACTTTGTGTGTTTCTTAAGTTTTCCTCAGCTGGATATAGGCTGTAATTTCCTCTGCAAATTCTTATGGCTTCATCCATCCTTATTGCAAGGTCGCGATCGCAAATTATAGGATCCTGACTATGAATTTGGATGTCTTATTCAAAGCTAGAGATTTAGACTTTCATCAAATTTTCAATGGAAATCTATCTTAGAAACTGCAAGAACAACACTTAAACAAAACATAAGTACCTATCAATCTTCATTGTGAAGATCAAAAGAGGCCTTTGACTTTGGTTTTACTAACCTAGTCCAATAATCTCCCCCTTTTTGATTTTGACAACTTAGATTGATTTTACTTAATGAAAATGAATTACATGAGTGTGAAGTTGAGATTGTAAAAAATAACTTTGTTGATCAAATAAGTTTGTCAAGGATTTAAAAGTTTGAATTTGAATTAGATTGCTCTCCTATTGCTCCCCCTCAACATATACTCCCTTATGGTATATCATGCACATTCTTTTACTATTTGCCTTTCTCCCCCTTTGGCAAGATAAAAAAGAGGGTAAAGTTTAAATATAAAGGTGCATGGGTATCAAATGTATGAAGCATAAATCGAGATATAATCAATAACAAATAAGGATATGAAACAAGTATAGAGCAATCACACAAAATGAGAAACAACAATCGCAAAGAAGAAACAATGCTTTTATTAATTAATAATTGTGGGATCACACCTTATACAAAAACAAATAAACAAAAGAAAATAGTAAAAACAAAAAAAAACTAAGCTAGAATATTAGAGAACTATCATCGTCTCTGAAGTCATCCATTTCTTCGTTTGTTCCTCTGCCATCAGCTTCATCACCCTCCTCATCCTCTTCATCATCCTCTTGTTCAAGAGTGTCCTCCTAATCCTCAAAGTCAGGGAGGTGGCAAGGAGTAGAACCAACCTTTTCCTGAAGATCCACCAAATTACTATGGAGGTGGAAAAATAAAAGAAATTTTATCTTGATCATCCTCATCATTTTGTCTAGTTTCTTGTTGATTAAGGAAAGAGAGATTTTGATTTTAGGCTTTAGTTGGGGAGGTGGAATGGACTAAGAACCCTTTTCAATGACTAGCCTATTCCTTTTTTATGCTTGAGAAGTTCCTAGCTTCTTAGCCCCAAATGCACCCAAGGTATAGATGTAGGAATCAGGGTGTATGGCTTTAGCATTTATAAGGTAAGGCAAGTCCATAAAGTTATGGGATGGTAAATACTTTTTAGTGAGGAATTTCTCATTTTCCTCATTGAGTGCACCCACATAACGGTATGTGGTAGTTACATGAGAGGGTAGAATAAATTGGCTTTTTGGATTAGTTCTCATATGAATAAGTTGATCTACAAGGTGCCAACCAATTTTGATAGGTTTATTCTTGGTCAAACAAAAGAGAAAGGCAAGGTCTTTTTAGGAGACCTTCTCGTTACCATCACCTCTTGCATTGATAGAGAAGGTGATGATATGATGAAAGAGCCAGTTAGGTAGGGTTCAAATGTATTTAGCTAGGGAGCTTTTTGGGTCGAGTTTGGTCTTAATAGAAATTTCAAACCAAAACTCTGAGTAAATGATGTCAAGTGCAGAGATGATGAACGAAATGTCATCTCTTACTTGAAGAGTGAAGGGATTGAAGAGTTGTTCAAAGGTAATAAAAAATGGTTCCCTAAAAGCCTTGAATATCAACCCATGCTGACCTGCTCGCGATTCTGCTTTACGACTCAAGATCACTGTGCACATAAATTCTCATACTATTTCTTTGTAAACGGGCTTGTCTTAGAAGATGAATTCATTCCACCCTAAGTTAGAAAGGTAGGCATGGATTTCATCCTTGATTACAAGTGATTCAAGGAGAAATGTTGAGGGAATGTTATTTGGTTGGATTATCTTAAAAGAATGGCCTTGTAAAGATCCTTTTCTTCCTTGGTGATCCCTTTTATCATGTGAAGGGTAGGAGGACTAGATGGTTGGGCTATTGCTTTCCCTTTTTCTACTCTAAAGGCTTTCTTAGGGGCCATTGGAGATATAAGAAGTTTTAAAGAAGGTTTAAGGAGTAAAGAATGAAGAGAGATGAAAGTTATAGCAAATGTGAGTTAGAACACAGTTTCAAGGGTTTAAATAGGCCAAGAAAAGGTGTGAAAATGGTAACAAATGGCTAAAAATGCATTTAATGAAGGGGTGCCATCAGTTGGTAGTCAAATCAGCTAATACTTGTCAGTTACTCAAATTTGCGATCATGAACAGCAAGTCGTGAATAATAATTACAAAATCTCTGAGTGACAAATAAAAAATTCTCAAAAATTGATGGGGTCAATAGTAAAAACTTTTGAATTTTGAAAAAAATCACGATGGAAAATGAAAATAGCGACCACGAATTGATGGGTGACAGAAGGATTGGCAGGTACTTGTAAATCGCGACTGTGAAACAAGGAGTAATGATCGCAATTTACAAGGCCAAAAAAGTAAACATTAAAAAATAAAATTTGATCATCTGAGTTGTGATCCACTTAATATATTGATGTTTCATTCATGCAAATTGGCATGGAGAACCATAATTACATAAAAAAAAAAATCAAGACATCTAAAGAAGTAAACAACACATACATCACATACAACAAACAATCATTCAACAATAATACATCTCATAAAAAGCATTCTAAAAGATCTAATTTTCACTATTCAACAATAATACATCTCATAAAAAGCATTCTAAAAGATCTAATTTTCACTTTAGGGAGCTTCCATCAAGCATTCCCAACTCTCTCTTAATGAAGTTCATCCTTTCTTCATCTAGAGGTTTGGTGAAAATATCTGTAAATTGATGATTAGCGTCGATAAACTCTAACACCACATCACCATTTTGGACATGATCTCTAAGAAAATGATACCTACTATCTATATGCTTACTCTTAGAGTGTAGCATGGAATTCTTTGAAAGATTTATTGCAGTAATGTTGTCACATTTGATAGGAATATGATCAATAACTTTGCCATAATCTTTTAATTATTGTTTTATCTAAAAAACTTAGATGCAATAATAACTCGCAGCAATATATTATGCTTCAGTAGTGGATAAGGCAATTGAAACTTACTTCTTACTAAACTAAGACACTAAGCAGTCTCCTATGAATTGGCAAGTTCTAAAAGTGCTCTTTTTATCTAAAAGACTATTGACATAATCCGCATCTAAATAACCTATAAGTCTAAATAATGAATCTCTAGGATACAATAAACCAAAGTGCAATGTTCTATGTAAATATTTGAAAATCCTTTTAACAGTGTTAAAATGTGATTCTTTAATGCAAGATTGAAATCTAGCACACATGCATATACTAAACATGATATCAGGTTTAGAAGTAGTAAGATAGAGTAAAGAACCAATCAGACCTCGATACACACTTACTCGATTCATCATTGTCTAGTTTGATGGTAGCACTCATTGGTGTCTTTGCTACTTTGCATCCTTCCATGCCAAATTTCTAGAGTATATCCTTTGTGTACTTGGCTTGATTGATGGAATCTTTTCTTTGATTTGTTTGATTTCTAGGCCAAGAAAGAATTTAAGCTCTCCCATCATGCTCATCTCAAATTCCCTAGTCATACATTTAGCAAAATCCTTATAAAGAGATTCATTAGTAGCACCAAAAATGATATCATCAATGTATATTTGCACAATGAGTGTATCATGATTATGCATTTTAACAAACAAGGTTGTGTCAACCTTCCCCTTTTCAAAATAATTTTGCAAAAGAAAGCCTTTCATACCAAGCTCTTGGAGATTGTTTCAAACCATATAAGGCTCTGTTCAATTTAAAACATGATTTGGAAAGATATGAGATTCAAAATCACAAGGTTGTTCAGCATAAACTTCCTCCTCAATGACACCATTTAAAAAGGCACTTTTAACATCCATTTAGAAAAGTTTAAAATTCATGTGACATACATATGTAAAAGAATTCTAATGGCCTCTAATCTTGCTATGGGGGCATAGGTTTCATCATAATCAATGCCTTCCTTTTGGTTGTATCCCTTAGCAATCAATCTAGCCTTGTTTCTAGTGATAAACCCTTGTTCATCTAACTTATATCTAAACACCTTCTTGCAACCTACAATAGGGTGTTCCTTAGGCCTAAGAATAAGTTTCCATACATTGTTTCTCTCAAATTAGTTGAGTTCCTCTTGCATGGCAATTACCCAACTCTCATCATCAAGAGCCTCGTCAATAGATTTTGGCTCAAATTGAGAAACAAATGCAACAATATTATCTAAAGAGTTAAGTTGAGATCTAGTACTTACACCTTTAGATGTATCACCAATGATTAGGTCCTTTAGGTGATGCTTAGAGAATCTTCAATCCTTAGAAAGATCTTGATATGAGGTTTTCACTTATTGATGTTAAGGTTTATTTTCTTCTCTTGATGACTTGCCTTCATTATGGTCTTTATCCATCTCTCTTGTGATTGACTCCAACTCTAATTTTTCAAAGTCACTTACAAGATTATCAACAGGAGAACCTTTCCCAAGATCAAGTTTACTAAATTCATCAAATATAATATTCATATACTCTTTAACAACTATAATGCTCTTGTTAAAGACTCTATAGGTTTTGCTAGAAATGGAATATCCTAGGAAAATCCCTTCATTTGTGTTTGAATCAAATTTTCTAAGATTATCCTTGGTGTTTAAGATATAGCACTTGCATCCAAACACTCTTAGCTATGACAACTTAGGCTTTCTACCATTCCAAATCTCATAAGAAGTTTTATTAAGAATGGGTCTTTTGAAACATGATTTGCAATGTAACATGAAGTATTGATAACTTTAGCCTAAAAGTAATTAGGCAATGAATACTCATTGAGCATAGTTATTGTCATCTCTACTAGTGTTCTATTTTTCCTTTCTACAACACCACTTTGTTATGGTGTTCTATGAGTTGAAAAGTTATGAAAAATCTCATTCTCTAAGCAATAAGATTCAAAAGATTCATTTTGAAATTCTTTTCCATGGTCACTTCTTATAGAAGAAATGAAGTAAGCCTTTACTTTTGAACCCTTTTTGTAAAACTTTTAAAAGCATCAAAAGTGTCATGCTTATGAGCTAGAAAAAAAAAAAACTCAAGTAAACCTAGAGTAATCATCAATAAGGACAAGTGCATAATGTTTTTCACCTAAACTAGCACTCCTAGTAGGTCCTATCAAGTCTATATGGATAAGTTGAAGAGGTCTAGATGTACTTACAATATTTTTTACTTTGAAAGAAGACTGATGTTGCTTTTCCATTTGGCATGGTCTATATGTCTTGTCTTTAGAAGACTTTAGCTTAGGAAGACATTCCATTAGCTTTCCTTTTGGTAAGCTTTGTAGGAACTGCATATTAGCATGTTCAAGTCTTTTATGCCAAAGCCAGACTTCATTGTTAAGTGACATAAGACACTTGAAAGATTGGTTATCTAAATTGTCTAAGTTAATTAAGTAGGTATTGTCCTTCCTTTATACCTTAAAGACTACCTTTTTATCCACCAAAGTGGTAACTCGGCATTCTCTAAGGTCAAAGGTGACTTTATTACCCTTATCACATAATTAACTTACATTAAGCAAATTATGTTGTAAGTCATCTACAAGTAAAACATCATCAATGAGAGAATAACCATTCTTACCAAAAATGTCAATGTCAATTACCTTACCCTCGGCATTGTTTTCAAATGTGACATTGCCACCCTCCTTTTTCTTTTAAGGCCATGAATAGCTTCTTGTTGCCTGTCATCTGCTTTGAGCATCCACTATCCATATACTAATCATTTACTTCATTGGTGGCTGCCAAACAATCCTACATAACACAATTAAATCATTTTTGTTTGGGTACCCAAGCATACTTGGGTCCTAAGGGGTTAGGCCTAGAAGGATCCTAATGTTCTAAAATATAGATGAGAATATCCATCTGCCCAACATTTTTGTTAAATTAAGATTAATTTTGTATAAATATTACCTAATGTTCTAAAATATAGATGAGAATATAAGTATTACTTATAGAGGTGATAAACGGATTGGATTGAGTCATTTTTGAGTTAATGTGTTTTTAGGTCGGGTCACCCATCAGATTTGCATGCATAATGAATTTTGAATACAGCTTCATATTTACTCTTAAAAAAAATTTCAAGTTGAGGCAAGTCAAGTCATTCGTTATTCAAATTTGAAATGTCCATTTAAATTTGTTATTATTTGTGCAATATTTTCTAATAATTTATTAAAAAAATTTAAAAAAATTATTTTTAATTAAATAGATTTTATAGAAAACAGAACTTGATTGAAATTTTTTATTTTTACCTAGATGCTTAATAACTTAAATATAATTTATTTTTTAAAATAAATAACTATATATGATAAAAATAAGTAATTGAACTAAATTCATACGGAATTATATTCAAGTCATATAATAATTTAAACTAATTTACAAACATACAATGTCTAGTGATAGCAAAACACATTATAAAATTTTTTTATG
>CATIWR010026699.1:0-23974 GCA_949677035.1 Omphalea diandra
ATATATATTTTGCTATGAGAGTGCAACAACGTTAGACTGTGTCATACATGAATAATAAGCTTAAATATTAGGTCCACTTGCATGGAATATGACCATAGTTACATACCATGTATGCAAACTAATTTTGACATTTTATAATGATATATGTATCAAATGTTGGGATCTCAACACACTGAGAAAGCCCAAGAGAGAGGACCAAACCTAATATAAAGGTTGGTTGCATTAAAGGTCAGTAAAAGCCATAATTAGATTCTAATTTGTGTGTTATGATTTTATGATATTATTGTATTATATTTCGTGTATATGTTATTGAATTGTGATATTTTACATGTGAATACAAATCAAGTGAGAATTATACGATCTTAATAATTACTTGGTATACCATTGTGAATGCACAATTGCATATGAAATTAAAAGAATGTTGTAACCGGCTTGTTAAACACTTGCAAATCACTTGAAAAGGGACTAATATGTCCTATTATGACACATGTTACTGATCAAATGAATCATATGTGATATGTTGGCCAACAAAATCAAATGTCTCTTGAATCACATGAATTTCCAGGAGCAGTGTTTGCCTTCCAAGGCCACGACAAAATCAATCTATTGCATTTGCGCTTGCATAGTCAATTCTCATACTTGTAATGTATCCTAATGATATTTGAGTAATGGTTATGCCATAAGAATCTGATTATTATTTTTATTCATTAAGTCATGACTCTCCAAATTACAATTATATTTTTTTGATACTGAAACATAAGGTTTGGGTAATTTGGAGCATAAAATTTTGTACATAGACACATGAAGCACACGTTATTGGCTGAATTCTAACTCTCTCTCTCCTTGTGTCATGTACAAATATCTAGATAAACCTCAATTTATGGTTACCAACATTAAATGAATTAACATATGTGTATATTAAATACATGTTGGATTGTGTATGAATGATGAGTTAACCTTTATGTAAATGAATACTTAGACATGAACGTCATGCTTAATATATGGAAATGGGTGCTACAGGTATACAAATTGAATTTCTCTTTCTTTAATAGCATATTAGAGAGGAAAAAATATGAGGGGGTGCAATAAAAGAAAGAGTGCTAAGAAAGAAAGAAAGAAATGAGAAGAAAAAGAAGAAGAAAAGAAAGAAAAGTGAGCTAGCTAGGAAGAAACCCTAAACTTTTCTACTTTTGGCAAAAGTGGTAAGTGATTTTATCTTTTTCATATATGAAATTTCTCTCTCATAACATGTTTAACATGCATAATTAAATAGAATTATGGAGTAATTATAGGTAGAGCTCATGTATGGAAGTTAAAGCTTAAGAGAAATAAGAGCTGATTATGTTGGTTTTATTATTAGAGCAAATTATTGCACCCATGATTTCATAACTCTAAAAGAGGAATTTGGGAAAGTGTAAATTGTAGATTTATACCTCATCTAAATGCATGTAAAATAATTTTGCTTAATATGGTATGTGTAAAAAGTATGACTCTTTTGTTAGGGCTGGTTCACAACCTGTTAGAACCTCTTCATTGGTTATTTTCATATATTTTGATGATCTTATTTACTAATTTATCCAAAGTGTAAAACATAAAAGTTGTAGAGTTATATCACATCTAAATTTCTATAAAATAGTTTTTCTTAATTTATTATGTGGAGAGAGATATTGCTTTTTGATTGTGACTAACTCTGAACCTGATTAGACCAGCTCAACCCTGTTGATTTTGTTTACCCAGAATTTGATGGCCATATAACAAGAATTAATGATTTGCAAACCATGAAAATTATAGAGTTATGTCTCATTTAGATGTCTATAAAATAGTTTTGGGAAATACATTGTGGGTAAGGAGATATTGCTCCTTCCTTATGACTGATTCTCAACATGTTGAAACATGATCACCTTAAGAATGATCATTTGTTTTGATGATCTTATAGACTGAATTAGACAATGTGTAAAACATTATAAATGTTCCTTTTTTTGTTTTGTAATTGTTGGTAAATTAGTTTTGTAATTAGATTTGTACAATTTAAGATATTTTAAGAATGTAAAACCTAATCAGACTATGGTAAAATTAAAATAGGGCGTACTTAAAAAATTTCCCATATTTTCTATATGTCTTTATATTGATGTGCATTTTGACTACGTTGTATCATTATGTTTCTCATTTATATATAAAAAAAAGAATAAAGTAATTTAGATAAATATAACATAAGTTATTATTGTGAAAGTGTAGCAAGGTTAGACTGTTATATAAGAATGATAAACATATATACTAAGTCTACTTGCATGAAACATGACCATAGTTTCATACTAAGCATGCAAACTCATTTTGACATATTTATAATCATGTATGTATCAAATGTTAGGATCTCAATACTTTGACAAAGCATAAGAGAGAGGTTCACACCTAACATGAAGGTTGATTATATCAAAGGTGAGTAAAAGCCATAATTGGATTCTAGTATGTATATGTGTGATTTTAAGATATGACTGGATTTTATTATGTGTATATGTGGATCAATTGTGACATTTTACATGTGAATGAAAGTCAAGTGAAAATTATATGATCTTAATAATTACTTGCTATTCCATTATGAATGAACACTTGCATAAAGAACTAAAAGGACATTGTGACTGACTTGTCAAACACTTACATAACACTTAGAAAAGAGACCAATATGTCCTATTATGGCACATATTATTGACCAAATGATTCACTTATTATATTATGGCAAGAAAAAGAAAATGTCTTTGATTCACATGAATTTATGATAGTAGTGTTTGCCTTGCAAGATCATAACAAAATCAATCAATCTATTGCATTTGCACTTATATATTCAATTCTTATACATGTAATGTATCCTAATAATATTTGATTATTGGTTGTGCTATTAGAATCAGATTATTGTTTTTATTCACTAAGTTACAACTCACCAAATCATAATTTTTTTTAGATAGTGAAACATGAGGTTTAGGAATGTTGGAACATAAAGTTCTACATATAGACACATGCAGCATAGGTCGTTGACTGAATTACAACTCTCTCTTTCCTTGTGTCATGTACATATACCTAGATAGACATTAATTTGTGGTCACCAACATTAAATGGATTGTACTTAACCTATACATACATTGAATAAGGAAATTAACATGCCTTTTTGGTTTTGTATGAATGATATGCTAACCTTTATATATATGAATACTTAGACATGAATGTTATGCTTAATACATAAAAAAGGGTGTTATAGTTTTTGGTATCATAGTAGGGATAGGTTCCATAAAGATATACATATAAACATGACATGACTTTTGCACTATTATGCATTATCACATAATATAGTCTTATATGTTTATAGAGCATTAATAGAGGGTACTCAAGGTAGTACCCATGACTCACCAAAGGGAGGGGATTCAATCGATTTGTATTCCACAAAAGTATCATGCCAACCATTAAGAGATCAACCTGCTGATAGAGTTAGATCTCTAACACATTCTCATACATAACACATACCTCATGGAAAACTACAATATAAAACTAGTGAACCAATAATGAGGGTTTAGAAAATCAAAGAGAAAAAAGGTATGACAAATTGAGAAAATAAGGGTCAATTGACTTTAGTGATACCACAAATCCAACATTAGTAGAGACATGGCTAAAAAAAATGTAAAGAATTTTAAATTTGATGAAATGCACTCTAAGAAAAGTTTGATTTTATAGTGTCACTATTATAAGGGATGCATATGATTGGTGGAAAACCATTACATGGAGTGATGTGCAGCCTCTAGTGCTTATATGGGATGATTCCTTTGTGAGTTCAATAATAATTACATGCTATAAGTGTATAAAGATGACAAAAGAAGAAAATTTTTGAATAAAAAATAGGAGAAGATGACTATAGCTAAGTATGAGTAAAGTTTAATCAATTATCTCATTATGCATCATTTATGGTAGCTACTGACAAAGACAAATGTCGAAAGTTTAAAGAGGGACTAAGATATGAGATCAGAAGTGAAATCACAATTATAAATCTTGAGTGTTACACCAAGATAAAAGCTGTTGTAATCAGGATCAAAAATTAGAAAAAGAAAGGACAAAACAACAAGTACAAAGGGGGCCTACTAAGTTTATGCAAGATTTTAGTAGAAAAATGGTAAACATGGAGATTATATGCCATCACAGTCTAGTGTCAGAGATGGTTACTATAGCTATAGAGGCAAGAGGTTAGGAGTTTCATCTTATACAAGTAGAGGTCAAGGCCAACCTATGCAACAATGACCCTCACATGTATATTGTTGGAGGCAACATATGGATGAATATAGGAAACTGACTAGTGGGTACTACTTCTGTGGGTCTTTTGATCATATGCTTAAAAGAGTGTCTTAAAAGATCTAGAATGTTAAAGGGAGGCAGAGGCAGAGCTACAACAGAATCCATAGTTGAAGTTTCAAAAGCAAGTGAAGTTGGAACATTTTTTGGTAGGGGTAGAGGCAAAGGTAGGGACACTACAACTAGACATGGTATGAGCATATTAGAAGGTTAGAGTACTAAGTTCTAGACACACGCTAGAGTATTTTCCATGACTAGGTAAAAAGCCTTGTGTGAGCATTAGATTTTAGATCTCTAGATACAAAGCCTAATGATGGAAGTCACTGAACCAAATCCTCAAAATGCAAAAGGAATCATACAATGTAAAGGATAAAAGACCTTAGAAAGCTTTGAAGAAGTCCAAAGACCAAGCCTAAGCCTAAGACCAAAGACTAAACCTAAGCCAAGTCTAGGGTTGCTAACCAATTTGGTGGGCTATCCTACCCTCAATGCAAGGCTGTATAGCCTTCCCCAATGTTGTACAACCTTCCTAAAATCCTAGTCTAGAAAAACTTCTAGAACTAGTCCCCCCCTTAAACCTTAATGTTATACAACCTTGACATGGGGATGTACAACTTATTCTATACAACCTACATGCAAACCCTAATTTTGGTACAACACTTTCATGCTCTATGATTGGATACGTCCATGGTGCAATCAAAACCATTTCTAGTACTATGCACCCATCTAACATCTATAAATACCCCCCATTTTGAAGAGAGAAGGTGACTTTTTGGATACCCTAACCAAACTCTACCAAAATCAATTTTCACAAACTCCTAAACACAAAAAACCTAAACCCTAACCTCCTTCCACTCTCTCCAAGGTAAAGCTAGACCTTTTCCCATTATGTTTGTGTGTTCCCTAAGTAATATTGAAGGATATTAAGTTAACCAAGTGCTTTTAAGGGCAAAGGTATCATTAAAACATCTTTGACATACCCCTTCCCTTCTTTTTCTTTCCCCTTTCTTTTTATTTAAAGCTTGGGAAACAAGTGTTGTACATCCCTTCTTCATGATTGTATAACCTAGTTTTCCTGCAAACCCAGTAGAAAACTTCTTTTTAGTCCCTTTCAAATTTCCTTCTTTTCAAGGTGTTTTTTGTGATGTTTAGTAACTCCAATGATAGAATGGGATAAGGCCAAATGGCCTAGAACTTGCATTCAATTCAAAATAGAGTTTTTATTAGTTTTCAAAATGACTTTTTAAGGTATTCTTACACAAAATGCTTATGTATTTTACTGTTTCTTTAATCTTAAGATATGCTTTTGGTTCTATTTTTGACACTTGAGGGGATAATTATATAAGAAACTTGAGTTTCATTTAGCCTTAGCACCCCTATTTATGTAAGAAATCCATGTGTAGTCATGTGAATAATATTTTATAAGCCTTTGATTCCTTAGTTTGATGTGAGAATTCCAGCTACTGCCATATTGGATTCTGCCCAAAGTGTTATAGTTCTTTATAAGCAAGGTGAGTAAGGGTTCAATGACCCTACGACCTCACTTGCATGAATCTTTCTCTTAGGCTATTCAATATGCTTTAAATGCTTAGTACGTGTGTGTGTTCGTTTCCTTTCTTCTATTCATGATTTATATACTTATGTATGTGTGTTATGAGCTGTAAATTATGGTTTGTGGTGATTGAATGTGTTATCTTGGACTTAGATAGATGCTAGGTACCTTGACTATGGAGATATGGTATGGTGATCATTATGGAACTTGCTTTCCTTTCTTTGGTCACTTTAGATTCATTTGTTTATTTGTTTTCATATGATTCATTACTAACTTAAATCTCTTTTTGGGTGTTGGTATGAGTACTTGGGATTAGACTATAGACTTAGCCTTAGCTATGTCTTATTACAAAGGATTATGTGTGAATGGATGATGCATTTTTACCTATACCATGAATGCATGATCCCCATCCGCTTTTATAGATGTTATGTAAGAATGGATGTTGTATGTTTACCCTATAACATGAATGCATGATCCCTATCCCTTCTTATGTTTATCATGTGTAAATGGATGATGTATGTTTACCCTATACCATGAATGCATGACCATTCTCCCCTTAGTTTGATGACTTGGTTTTCTAAATGGATTGCGCTTAGATGTATGTTTAGAGGCGGTAATTAGGCTACTCATTAACTCAATTAAAACATTAAAAGTGAACCAAAGATGCCTGAAAGCTAGATCCTAATATCTAAGTGGTTTAGGGGTGCTTAACCCGTTTCCCAAGTTGTACCCAATTTTTAAACCCAATCTCTGATGGGGTGAAGATGAAATGGGCCTTCTAATTGACTTAGAGTAGGTTCAGATTTTGCCTTCCTAGATTCTTGTCCTGATTAAATCGAGTGGCTACTCTATATTGCATTTAGGGATGATACTAATGTATTGTCCCGCTTCGATCCCCCATTGACCACTACTTTAGAAAAAAGCTTCAAATTTTACGTAAAGCCTTAAAGATCTCCCGTTGATCTAACATATGCCATGTCTTGGGGTTATCACTAATGTGAAGACCCTAGTCCTATCAATTCCTAGTTGATTTATAAAAGGTAAGAGATGTAAGCATGATTCCACTCATTCAGGCATAACCGCATAATGATTGATGCACTCACACCTTATCTACTCTAGAACTTATCACTAGTAAAATTTTTCTCCATGATTTAAAAGTTGATGTATTAATTGATCATGACTCCACACATTCATACATTTTATTGAACATGGCATCCCAATTATGTAGTAAGCATTAACCTTTAGGTTTTAATCTATGTATGAGTACTCCTTTGAGAGATGTGGCGATTATGGATAAGGTATGTCATGATTATGTGATTTATATTGATGACACTAAGTTAAATGTTGATATAGTGTTATTGCCACTCCATGAATTTGATGTGATACTGGGTATAAATTGGTTGACCAAATATCATGCAATAATGAACTGTTTTACTAAAGAAGTTGTTTTAGAATCTCCAAATCAGACAAGGGTTGTGTTTCAATGGGAAAGATAAATTGTACCTATATTTTTGCTTTTTGCTATTAATGTTTCACATGATTAAAGGAGATTGTGAGGCTTATCTGGCATAAATGGGAGACATAAGGTTCACAAATGAAGTACTTGAGAACTTTCCAATGGTAATTGAGTTTCTAAATGTATTTTCGATTGACTTACATTGAGTTCGCTCTAGGAACAACATTGATATCTATTCCACCTTATAGGATGGCTCCAACTGAGTTGAGAGAATTAAAAACTCAATTACAAGAACCACTTGAAAAGAGATTCATCAGACTTAGTGTGTCACCTTGGGGTGCACTAGTGTTTTTTGTTCAAAAGAAAGATAGGATAATGAGGCTTTGTATTGATTGTAAGTCGTTGAATCGGGTTACTGTGAAGAACAAATATCCATTGCTAAGAATAGATGATCAATTTGACCAGTTGCAAGAAGCACAAGTGTTTTCAAAAATTGACTTTAAAGTAGGTTATTATCAGCTTAAATTTTCAAATCCAAATGTACCAAAGACTGCTTTTTGAACTAGATATGGGCATTATGAATTTTTTGTGATGCCACTAGGTTTGACTAATGCACCAGCTACATTTATGGATCTTATGAATAACATGTTTCAGCCTTACTTATGTATTGATGACTTACTGGTGTATTCAATAAGCAAAAAGGAGCATGAATAACATTTAAGAGTTATATTGCAAATTCTGAGAGAAAATAGTTTTTTACTAAATTAAGCAAGTGCAAGTTTTGGATTGATCATGTAGTGTTTTGGGACACATAGTTTCTAAAAAGGGGTAAAGGTGGATCCAAACAAAATTGAAGTAATAATAAAATGAAAAACCCTAAAAAGTGTTATAGAAGTCCAAAGTTTTTCAAGATTGGCTATATATTATTGTCAATTTATTAAAGGTGTTTCACTTATAGCTTCTTCTTTGACTAAGTTACTTTGGAAAAATATAACATTTCAGTGGTCTGAAGCATGTCTGGAGAGTTTTGATGAATTAAAAAATATAGGGCCGCCATTTACTCTAGCGTTAGCCATTCCTACAAGTAATGGAGGATTTATAGTTTATAGTGATGCCTCTCATCAAGGTTTAGGCTGTGTTTTAAAGCAACATGGTAAGATAATTACATATGCATATAGACAATTGAAGCCTTATGAATTATCTTATCCAATGCATGACTTAGAACTTGCTACTATTTATTTGCTTTGCAAATATGGATGCATTATTTGTATGGAGAAACTTTTTAGACATTTACAAATCATAAGAGCTTGAAGTATTTGTTAAGCCTTAAAGAATTAAACGAGACAGAGAAGTGGTTAGAATTACTAAAAGATTATGATTGCACTATTGAGTATCAACTAGAGAAGGCAAATATGGTTAGTGATGATTTAATAGGAAATCAAAAACTAGTGTTGCTTATTTATAGGTGTTTTCTTTAGGTTATTTGGTTTAGTTATGAGCTATGTATGTGGAACTAAATATATAAAAGAATGAGGTATTGATTGCTAATTTTTAAGTGAGATCAATATTGCATGATCAAATTAAAGAAGCATAGGGCAAGGATTCAAAGTTATAAAAAATTATTGAAAAGGTAAAACAACAGACACACTGACTTTGATTTTTAAAATGATGCCTTGATGTTGGGATGTCATATTTTTATGCCTAATGTTGACAACTTGTAAAGAGAAATCCTAAAACAATCACATAATGCTCTATATGCCATGCATCTAGGAATGATGAAAATGTATAATACATTGCGATCACATTTTTGGTGGCCTAATGTGAAGAAAGATGTGATAGCCAATGTTTCAAACTGTTTGACTTGTCAGTAGATCAAAATAGAATATCAAGCATCGATGGGAAAATTGAAACCATTAATAATTCCAGTATAGAAATGGGAAAAAATAACCATGGACTATGCATATGGATTACTAAGAACTCTGAAGAAGAATGAAGCGATATAGGTGATCATTGATTGACTAACTAAGTCAGCTCACTTTTTACCTATTCAATGGGGGTATTTCACTTAAGCACTTAACCAAGAAATATGTGAATGAAATTATCAGATTATATGGCATTCTAGTGTCCATTCTATCAAATAGAGATCCACAACTTACATCTTGATTTTGGGTCAATTTACAATAGGCCTTGGGTACCACGTTGAGTTTTAGTACTATTTTTCATCCTCAAACAGATGGACAATCAGAAATGACAATTTAGACATTTGAAGACATGCTTCGAGCTTGTGTGATAGAGTTCAAAGGTGTATGGGATGAATATATTGCCTTGATTGAATTTGCTTATAATAATCATTCTTATAATAGCATATAGATGGCACCATATGAAGCTTTATATGGAAGAAAATGTCAAAGTCCTATCTATAGGGATAAAAAAGGGATGCACACTTTAGAAGAGCCAGAACTAGTGTAAGACAATATGGACAAAGTGAAAGTAATCAAGAGCAAACTGAAAGCAATAAAAGATAGGCAAAAAACCTATGCAAACTAGCATAGGAGATTAATGGAATATAAGGTAGGAGATAAAGTGTTCCTTCAAGTTTCACCATGGAAATGGATAATTCAATTTGGCAAGAAGGAGAAACTGAGTCCTCAATACATAGGGTCGCATGAGATCCTAGAAAGAATTGGTCCCTTGTCTTATAGGTTAACACTACTACCAGAGATGGCTCAGGTTCATGATGCATTTCATGTGAGTATGCTCAGAAAGTATCGATTTGATCCTATACATATACTTAGGGATCCAATAACAACAATTGCAGATGACATAAGTTATATTAAAGAACTAATGACAATCATCAGTAATAAGACGAAACAACTATGAAATCAAGAAATCTCTTTGTTTAAGGTGTTATAGAGAAACTATTCATAAGAAGAAGCCACAAAGGAAATTGAAGAGAACATGAAAGGATAATATCCATATTTATTTACAAGTATTGAATTTCAGGGATGAAATTCTTTATAAGAAGGGAAGAAATTATAACATCCTTATCCTCATTCATAACATTCTCCTATGAACACATCCATTGTATAAATGATTTGCAATCCCACATGAACATATGCATTACATAAATGATTACTTAGATATATGCATTTGATGAGCATGATGATAACACTTGCATCATTGCATTTATGGATGAACATAGATGTGATATTTGCATAGTTGCATGACAAATTATTATATGTTGTGTGCATGTTATAATATGATAAATAATGGTGTTTTAGAGCTTATTTAAAAGTATAATGAGGATAGGGGGTTTAATAGATGGATGGAGGTGATAAAAGAGTGAAGAAGAGGGACTAAAAAAGGAAAATTAAAATTCTAACTAGTGGGAGTAAGCCACTATAATTTTGTCTTATTAGAGTTATACAAATTGAATTTCTCTTCTTTTAAGAGCAAATTTGAGAGAAAGAAGAAGAAGAAGAAGAAGAAGAAGAAGAAGAAGAAGAAGAATGAGCTAACTAGGAAGAAACCCTAAGTTTTCTAGTTTTGGCAAAAATGGTAAGTGATTTTATCTTCTTCCTATATGAGTTTCTCCCTCATAACATATTAAACATGCATAATTAGTAAGAATTATAGAGTAATTATTGGCAGAGCTTATGTATGAAATTTGAAGTTTAAGAGAAACAAAAGTTGATTGTGTTGGTTTTATTGTTAAAGTAGATTATTGCATCTACTATTTCATAATTCTATAAGAGGAATTAAAGAAAGTTTAAACCATGAAACTTATAGATTTATACCTCATCTAAATGCATGTAAAACATGGTATGTATGAAGAGCAATGGCTCCTTAATTAAGGCTAGTTCATAATTTATTGGAACATCATCAGTTTGGTTATTTTCATAGATTTTGATGACTTATGCACTGATTTATCCAAAGTGTAAAACATTAAAGTTGTAGAGTTATATCACCTCTAAATTCTTGTAAAATAGTTTTGCTTAATTTATTATATGGAAAGAGATATTGCTATTTGATTATGATTGACTTGAAATTTGATGAAACTTGTTCAACCTATTAATTCTGTTTACATATAATTTGATGGCCATATAATGGGAATTAGGTTATGTTAAAAGCATGAAAGTTATAGAGATATGTCTCATCTAGATTTCCATAAGATATTTTTGTAAAAATAGATTGTCAGTGAGGAGATATTGCTCCTTCGTGATGATTGATTCTTAATATGTTAAAACCTGCTCATCTTGAGATTGACCATTTGTTTTGATGACCTTATAGACTAAATTAGATAAATTATAAAACATTAAAAATGTTATGTGATATGTTTTATCATTGTTGGTAAATTAGTTTTGCAATTATATTTGCACAATTTGAGATATTGCTAAGAATATAAGACCTAATCAGATTATGGTCACATTGAAATTGGGAAAAATTCAAATCCATATCTTTTAATTGTCTTATATTGACCTAAATTTTTACTATGTTGTATCATTATATGTCTAGATTATGTAGAAAAAAGAATCAAGTAATTTGAATAAATATACCTAGAGTTATTATAGTGAGATCGTAGCAAGGTTAGATTGCCATATAAGAATAATAAGCATATATACTAGGTCCACTTGTATGGAACATGACCATAGTTGCATACCAAACGTGCAAACTCATTTTGACATATTTATAATCATGTATGTATCAAATTTTAGGATCTCAACACATTGAGGAAGCCCAAGATAAAGGTTCAAACCTACCATAAAGGTTAGTTACATCAAAGGTGAGTGAAAGCCATAATTGGATTCTAGTATGTATATGTGTGATTTTAAGATATGATTGAGTTCTATTATGTGTATATATGAATGAATTGTGATATTTTAGATGTGAATAAAAGTCAAGTGAGAATTGTATGATCTTAATGATTCCTTGCTATTCCATTATGAATGAAGACTTGCATATGAAACTAAAAGGATGTTGTGAACGACTTGTTAAACACTTGCAAATCACTTAGAAAAGGGCCAATATGTCCTATTATGGCACATGTTATTGACCAAATGATTTAGTATTTATATGCTAGACAGTAAAAGCAAATGCCACTTAATTTACATGAATTCTTGAGAGTATTATTTGCCTTACAAAGTCACGACAAAAATAATCTATCTATCACTTTTGCACTTGCATAGTCAATTCTTACACTTATAATGTATCCTAATGATATTTGATTGTTGGTTGTCCCATTAGAATTTGATTATTGCTTTTATTTAGTAAGTTGCGAGTCATCAAATCATAATTATTTTTTTTTAAGATAGTGAAGCATAAGGTTTCATTACTTTGGAGCATAAAGTTTTGCATATAGTCATTTGGAGCATAGGTCATCAGCTGAACTTTAACTCTTTCTCTCCTTATGTGATGTACATATACTTTGATAGACATCGGTTTGTGGTCACCAATATTAAATGGTTTGTGTTTAACATATGCATGCATTGAATAAGGAAATTGACATACCTTTTTCGATTATGTATGAATGATATGTTAACCTTTATACATATGAATACTTGGGCATGAATGCCATGCTTAATAAATGGAAATGGGTGTTACACTAAGTCACCCAACATTGTCCAAGTTAGCAACCTAGTCATTAAAGAGAAATGACAAATATGCCCCAACTTTTAGTTATGCTTTCCTTATTTCCTAAATTTGTACCCTAAATTCTAAAACACTTTACTCATCCTTTTCATCTATTGACACTAAGCTTGACTATATCTCTTTCCCTTTATAAGGGATATGTCCTCTATTCTCCACTAACTCTCTTTGTTCTTCTAATTCCATTTTCTTCTTGGCTTGACTATCTACAATGTTGATTGACTAGTGAGTAAGGATTGTTAAAGGGCGATCTATATATAGTAAATTATAAATAATATATTATTTACTATGATAGTGTTAGTTACGATGGTGAATTAGAAGTGAAAATGCCTTATAGATGCAATTTATTATAGTGATAGTATGTGTGAAAAGTATTTGAGAATTGCTTTATTGCTGAAATTTAAAAGCTACCCATGTTCATAATTTGTGTAGTTTAAAGTATGTTGCTAATTTGAACTCATAATGAACACATGTTGTAGTTTAGAGTCTGCTTTTAATTTTTGAACATATAAAGAACACATTTTAGAGTTGATAGTATGATACTAATTGTGGAACATATAATGAACACATTTTGGAGTTGAGAGTATGCTGCTAATTTTAGAACATTTTAAACATATAATGAACACATTTTAAGAGTTTGGAGCCTATTAATATGTGTTTGTTACACTAATTTAACTACTAAGTGAGTTTGAAGTATGTGTGATATTATAAATATTGATTAAGATTAAACATAACTAGTGTTAGGAGAGTAATTTGTTATAGCTTGGATTAGTAATTTGGTAAAATAATAAAGTAAAAGTGGCTATAGCTCATTTCAGTTAGAAAAATGAACTGCAATGCTATAAAATATGGCTGTATCTCATTTAAGCTGTAAAATGAGTTGCATTACTAAAAAATGTAGTTGTAAAAAGAAGTTGCAGCTCTTTTCAGTTGCTAAATGAGCTACAACTATGCAAAATGCAACTACTAAATCAAGCTGCAACTCATTACACATGCAAAATGAGTTACATTTCACCTCAATTCAGCCACAAGATTAATGAGCTTAATAAAGTATTCCATGCATAGAGTTCAGATTACTTTTTCTACAAAATTAAAGAGCTTATGCTATTAATTTGTTTGTGTACCTAATCTAAATTACTTTTCTATATAATGTCATACATTAAACTATAATTCAAAAGCTATAGATGTTGGGTGGATAGATTTTTGCTCAATGGATAGGATGTCTAAATTAGAAATTGATAGCATGGTAAGGGAATTTAGATTAAGGACTAAAAAGTTAAATTTTTGTGAAACCAAACAAAGAAGAGCTTGAGTAATAGGTGCAAAAATTTTGAAAATGACATTGATGCACTTGAAATGGCTTTATTTATTGATAAATCTAAGGTGATGCATGTATATGGTAAGAAGAGGAATGAGTTACATGAAGAGAAAAATGGGGAGATTGACATGGTGAATGAAGTAGTTGAAATGCAAATTAAATTAGAAATGGTGAATGGAGGACATAGTGACACTGAAGAGATTGATGATGAGAGAAATGATGGTGAAGAAGAAAGTGATTTTGTGTATTTAGACTACTTTTTATAGGATGATGTGATTAAGGATGAAGATTACATCTTTAAATAGTATGTTGACAAGGACATAAAAAGGAGTGGAAATTTTGAAAGTGATAAGGTAATAAGAATGCTTTAGAATCAATGGATGAGTCAGTTAATACAATTTATCCACCATTTGATGAGTTAAGATCATGTTCCTTAACTGATGAGGATACAAGGAAGAAAAGATGGGACCCGTTTAATTAAGAGACTGATATAGGCAATCCTAAGTTCAAAGTTGGAATGTTGTTTACTTCATTTAGATAGTTTAAGGATACTGTAAAGAGTTTATGTATAAGGACAAGGCATTAAGTTATCTTTGGCCATAATACCAAACAAAAATACAAAATAAAATGCAAACAAAAAGGTTGTGATTTCTACATTTAGGCATACCTATCACTGTTTGATAAAAAATGCAGTACAAATTAAGCATGCCAATTTCAATCATAATTATAGGAAGGAGGATTATAATAAGCATATGAATGCTAAATGGATAGCTAAGCATTATCTTAACAGGTTTAGGCAGGATCTTACATAGGTAGTGAGCATAATACAAGCAGTTGCTAAAGAAGATTTTGAGGTTGATGAGAAACACTAACTTTTAAGGCATGGATGGCAACGACTATTACTATCTTCTTTAATTGTAGTCATTCAAGACTCAAGGCATGGATGGCAACGACTATTACTATGAAATTTATTGAAGGTGATGAGAAACACTAACTTTTAAGGTTATAAGACTATAAGGAGCAACCCTAGGTCTACTACAATTGTGTTTGAATTGGATAAATGGTTTTTCAAAAGTATGTATGTGTGTTTGATAGGTTTAAGAGAGGGTTTCAAATCATGTAGGACATTACAATCAATATATGGCACTTTTTTGAAAGGTATTTTTGGTGGCCAACTATAAACAATAGTTGGAGTAGATGCTAATAACTATATATGCCCAGTTGCATGGCTTGTAGTATATAGATAAAATAAAGAGAATTAGATGTGGTGCTTGGAATTGCTTATAGAAGACTTAGAGATTATTAATAGTCATCATTGGACATTCATGAGTGATAAAGAAAATGTAAGTATTATGACCTATGTGATTTATTTATAGTTAGTTAAATTCTAATTACATGAGCTTAGTCATATAATTTTAATTATTGAATCAAGGATTGATTCCTATAATTAAAGAACTTTACCCACATGTTGAACATAGATTTTGTGTAAGACACATTTACATTAATTTTAGGAAAAGGTTTCATTATTTAACACTAAACCACCAGTTGGGGCAGCTGCTTAAAGTTGTAATGTGCAAAATTTTGAAAAAGTTATAGAGGTCATAAGTAAAGAGTCAAAAGCTACGTATGATTACTTGAATAATATATCTTGTCGTTATTGGTCTAGATCACATGTCAAAATTAGTCCTAAGTAAGATATATTATTGAATAATCTTTATGAGTGTTTTAATAACTCTATTATAGATGCTAAAACTAAAGGGATAATAACCATGAACAAGCTTATAAAGACTAAGCTAATGAAGAGAATTCAATAGAAAAGAGATGTCGTAAGTAGAGTAGAAAGTGTTTATTATCCAAAGATACATAAAAAACTTAATAAGTCAAAGCACTGTAGTTAGAGGTACACTACTGTATGGTCTGGGGGTGATATATATCTGGTTGTTGGAGCTGGAAGGCCATTTATGTTTGACAATAAATAAAGGACATATACATGTAAGAGGTGGGACTAGACTGGCATTCCATGTGGGCATGTTGTGAGTACTATTTAGTATAACAATGATAATCTTGAGAACTATTTACATGATTATTGTAAAGTGTCAACCTTCTTAGAATGTTATAGTTATTTGATAAATCCCATAACATCAAATGAATTATGGCATAAAGCAACAATCCCACTTGTTAAACCACCATTAACTATTAAGAGAAAAATAAAAAGAGGGAGGATACCAACTAAGAGAAGATTGGAAGAAAAGGAGATCGAAGCTTTATTGGAAAGGGTAAAGTGGCAAGAAAGGGGTTGTCATGTCATGCTTAATATGTGGTAGCCAAAAGCACAATAAGAGATTCCATAATGACCAACCTATATAAAAGATAAGGAAGAAGTTACTTGTAAGTTAATCCATTTCATTGTATACTTGCTTTATATACTCAGTTTTAGTGTTGAAATAAACTAGACTATATACTTATTTTATCCACAAGAGAAAAAGAAACCCACTCAACCTGAAACACCTATTGTAAGAACTGAGGATGTTAAAGTTGATAGTATTGTATGGAATAATGAAGTTAATAGGAGACCTTCTAAAGTTGACACAATTCTAAGGGAACAAGCAATAAGGATTGTTGCAACATTTGAAGGACTCTCTCCAACTGTACCTAGTTCATAGGTCATTTTCCATTCTTCTAATTATTTTTATATATCATGCAAGTTTCATAATTTACTTACCAATTGGTAAAATGTAATGACAATTAAATAATCTAAACCCAAAGGCAGTTGCACAAAGTATAAATGACGATCCATTTAATATGATTAACATAGATGAATTTATCATGAACTGGAAAACTAAAAATGAACCTTTTATTGCTCATCTAGTATCCAGTCAAAATAGAAATACTGAAAGCATGTATGAGTTGATAAGCTTCCAAAATTGAGCAATCAAATGAAGAAATCTTCTTCGCAAAAGACTCAAAAGCCATATGATATTGCTAGATGTTAGAAAGAAGTGGTATAAAAGCTAAGAAAATCCTTTGTAGTTGTTGGATATGTCAATCAATAACAAAAGAAGACACAACAACCTAATGAAGTTGATGGAGTTATTACATACCATGTGAAGAAGACTACGATTTCAGCTGGGAAACAAGCACCAAACAAGCCTATTGTAGATAAAGGGAAAGAAAATATGAAAGAACTAGCTTCGAAAAAGAAACGTTGGCTATCTGTAGGGCAAAGAGGTAGCACTGGTATCAGGTTTAAAACCTAATAGGTTGGGCATTCATCATATGGTTGTTGATGTCTTTATTTATTATTAAATGCTTTATAATAGGGACCATATTATAGTTTGCATTTGGCTTTATATGTTGAGTGCATGATTCCTTATGTAATTTTTTGGTTCTTTTACTATAGAGGAATCTAACACTCAACCTTGTTATGTTATCCAAGACTAGAATATTTTAAATAAAACATACTTTTTAATATTAATTGTTTATATTTTAGTTGTTATAATGTACGTTTATGTTTTTTAAACTTCTTTTATAATTAGTTTTTGTAACTTTTATATTGCCAAAGCTATTTAAAAATCGACTTACAAAAATAAAAAAATGAAGCTTTTATTTTCATTGTATCCAATTACTTTCAGCAAAATCAATATGCCATTATAGCCAAAATTAGCTTTGAAATATGAAAAAAAATATCATAAATTTAATGTCATTACTTAATAAAAAAAATCCAATAACTACAGATAATTTTTCTTGTCTTAATATACTGTTAATCTCAATAAAAAATTCATTAACACATCAAACATCTAAAATAGCTCACTTATAATCAATATTTAATAGCTTCATTATAAATAAAAACTCACTTAACATCCACAAGTATAGTTAGAAAACTTAATTTCAATTACAATGCAAAGATGTCACATTACAACCTAACCATGATATAGTTTGAAATCTTATTGTCACATTACATCCAAAAGTATTTCTATGATATATTATATCTTGAAATACCTAACCTAACCATGATACAACTTTTAGAATAACAAGCTAGCTGTTACAAAAAAATCCAAACTTGTAGAAGGACATCAGGCCTTTAATGGATGCCATTTGCTCCCTTATTTTCAACACCTTAAATTCCATCATGGTCATTTGACTTTTTAACTCTTTATGCCTTTTACTTTCAATATTTTGAGATTCAAACCTCTTTAAATTGGAATTAAAATGCCTTAACTCTAGCAGTAACATAATAATTCTCATGGTTCTCTCATTGACCCATTCATCATGCCGTTTGAACAACTTATAATGCACAATTCCCTATATTTATAGAGAACTCAATAAAACCCCTTATTCACCCAATGGAAATATTTTCATTACACTAACACAACACGCATAAGTATAGAATAATGACATTTATCATAATGTCAACATGATGTAAACATATGGAAATAGAATAAAGCTAAGCCAACTCTTTTTAGTGTTGGGTATTGATTATAGTGGTCCATATTTTGCAAACTGCACATGTAAAGCAACTTTTTTTAGATAAATAACTAATCTAAAATGCAACTCATATGCATACCATCTATTCACGTATACCTACTTATTTATATAAAAACAATAGAAAGAAATAAAGAAAACAATCATGTTTTGTTTTCAAAGTAAAAATCATGCTCAAATGCATCCCAAGGAAATAAAGCATTAAATGATTTACTTACTTGATATGAGCATCTCTAAAATTTTTGCCTAGGATTTTTAGCAGTTAGTGAAACATATAATTTCATAAGTCTTCCACAATGACAATCCAAAACTCCTCATTAAGGTTGTATTCATCTGCATTCATAACAACATTTCTTTCTTAAATGACTTCATCTTCCATCATTTGATCGACAAGAGATAACAACAACTAAGACACCAAATTGAGGTGTAAGTAAGAGTAATAAATGATAATGCAGATCAAGCAAGAGGTTATTTTTCAAATAGAGAACAACTCTAGCACGAAGAGAAAACAACCATCTCGAGAGTAACTATAATACAACTTCCTTTGGAGCTATGTGAGAAACAGGATAAGGTACATTTCTTTAGGGCATCACAACAACTTTAAGGTTTGGAGTAACATTGTTGAATTAGGGTATAAAATTTTGGAGAGTTAGGGTAGATTTGGTTTTAGCCATTGATGACTAGGTTACTGACTTAGATAATTTTAGGTGACTAGGAGTTTGGATGGTGTGCTGTCAATTAATGTGCCAAAATTAGACAAAAAAAATGGCTTAAAGTACTAATGTGTAGTTCTTGTATCATTTTAATACACTTAAGACTAACAGTACCAAGTGGACACAATGCATATAATAATGGTACCAACTAAGCGATTTACCTGACTAATTGCTCATTTGGGGCTTAAAGTATTTTTTTTAGGTTCAATTAAGGTAAAATTAATTTTTTATTAGTTAATAATATAATTATTATTTTTGACTCATATTAAGATAATTTTTTATTAAAATTAAGAGAGTACACTACATTATTTATTACAGGAGAGTGAATACAAACTAAAATAAAAAAATAAATAAAAGGTCCATTCAATCTCCATTAGCATTGCCAGCATCATCCTATCTTCAACAATAGCCTATAACTACCATCATTTTCATCGACACCACAGTCCAATGGGTCTAACTATTTTCCATAATGTATTTACTCTTGTCTTTATTTTGGGTGCAAAGTGATTTGAACACAAACATCATCTATTTCTTATCCAGACTATAAATTGAATCAAATAAATATGAACAAAAACGAAACAATGATGAAGAAGATGAATTTAAAAGGAAGTATAACAATAGTTGATTGTGCGGTAAATGAAAATAATGATAATTGAACTTTGATAATAATTCTATTATGGTCACAACTTTTAAAATTTATACAATTTGGTCATTTAATTATCATAAACATTTTATTAAAGTCTCACGATTTTTCTTTAATCAATGAAGTACCAAGCTAATGACCTAGCAATATGATTGGCCACCCATATCATTTATAACTCTTCCAATCACTCTCATATGACTTTTTTTTTTTTTTTGCTAATATTGAGTTGGTATAAGATTCACTTTCACTTATTTGAATCTAATTATGAGAGAAAATGTGATATAAGAGTGATTCAAGGGTTTGTAGATGATGTAAGTTTACAATATGAGTTCTTATAATTAGTTTGGTGTTTTATTTTTAAAAAATTAGAAAATTAGACTTCAATAAAATATTTATAATAGTTAAATAACTAAATTATATAAATTTTAAAACTTATAACTATAATAGAATTATGACTAAAATTTGATGACCAATAATGTCATTTTCTCATTGAATTTTAATAGATCATCCTCTCCTTCACTAATAGGCATGCGCATGCTTTTTATAACTCTATATATTGATCATCTCTTCCTTCAACTCCATCAATTCTGAATAACTATAGAGAAAATTAAATAAATCATAAAAGAAAAGGAATTTTATCTTTATGTGGTTCCAAAAAAAGAGAGGAAAGAAATAACAATTTTGATCCCTTCATAATATATAAGAAGCAAAATTTTATATTCTCTAGCTCTGAAACACTCAAAAGCATTTTATACTTAGAAAACTACATGTCCAATCAAAGAAAAAATCATAAACATAATACAATAATGAAATATCCCAAATCTTATATATCTCCACCTCTTTTTCTTTTTTTTTTTTTTTCAATCTACAAAAAACCTTTATGTTTAATTATCTTTAGGTTTTTTCTTAAGGTATTAGATGAGAGTTTTCTTTTTTTTTTTTTTTAAATGGAAAGAAAAGTTAAAAAGAGTAATAGAAAGGCATGGAATGAAATATAAAATGAGATTAATTAACTTTACTTTGTTTGAGAGTTTTTTCAAAGGAGTTTAATAGATGTAAACTACTTAAAATATTTTCTTTCCATTATTTAATGGATGTAAACTACTTAAAATCTTTCATTGGACTATTTAGCCTTCGATTTTGAAGTTAAGAAAAATGAATATTTGGAAGTAAATGGATGTAAACTGTTAACCTCTATTTATTATCATTAACATCTTAAAAAAAAAAAAATCATAAATGAGGTTAACTCATTAACCTCCATGTACATTCCACTCTTTATCTCCCTCTAACCCACCCCCACACAAGGTGGAAAGAAAAGAATACCACTTCATTATGACTCATATCTCAAAAATTTAGATAACAAGGGTTTTGCTCAATATAGCGATAATTGTGATGTTGTCAATAGATTTACTATTTTGGTAAATAAGAATGAGACTTCATTAGTGGAGCTCCACTTAAGTGGGTCTAGCTCAACTCTACCATAATCTACCTTTTGAGTGTCTCTTATTTGTCTATCCCTTTCATGACCACCATCTCTATGTTATGAATGCTAGGGGAGAATATTTGGAGAACGTGTGACCCTAAGGCATTGGACTCACTCCTTTACTTTGAATGATGTGTTTTGAATGATAACAAAATTATAACAAAACCAAAAAAAGTTCTAACATTTGTATTTTAGTGTATTTGTATAAGTGTTACAATTTGAAGCAACCAACAAGCATTGGAAATCATGCAACAGGCATTAAAGATGTGCTGCTGATGCCCAAAGTCTTCTGGACCTCATAACGGGCATTGTCCCTTCGTAACAGGTGTTGGACTATTTAATAAGCATTGAAGGATGAATAATGGACATTGATTAGATGCTACAAATAACCAAAGCCTTTATACCTTGTAACGAACGTTGGAGAAGTGTTATAGGTTGAGCTGTGCTAGACCTTACCACAGGCATTGTAGTTTTGCAACGGGCATTGATATAGTCTAACAACAAATGTTGCATTTTCACAATAGGTGTTGAAAAAGTGTCCAAGCTTAACCTAAAGCTTCTAGAACTTGAAACGAGCATTAGCCCTTCTTAACAAGTGTTGGAGGAGTTTGCAACAAGCTTTGCAAATTGCTCAATGAGCGTGGAAAACAATTGTGCAAAGTTTGAAAAACATAGCATAAAGTTCAAGCTTTTTGGAAATAAATAATAGACATTATTCTTGCTCTCTTAGGGAATGAAGTAGGTAAGTTGTTGAACCGCTATAAATCCTTGTGTTGATTTTTGTGTTTGTTGCTTCCACTTTAGTTGTTTGTGTTTTTATTTACAACCTAATTCACCCACCCTCTTAGTTTTCCACATCTCTATCTCATTCTAACAATTGGTATCAGAGCCTAACCTCTTTTAAAGCTTAAGTGCAAGAGGGATACCGTCATGACAACCATTAAGTCTTCTTCCTGTAGAAGCTTTCTAAAAAATGGACCTGTTCAAACTAGAGGACGTAGTATGTCAATAGCGCTAGAAGACCACTGTCAAGAGGAAAGGAGCAAAAAGAACTTAACAAATCCCACATCCATAAGTGATGATGAATTCTCCTGCATTAATAAGATAAAAAAGAGGAAGGCCAAAGGATGTCTAATGGCCATGTAGGATGAATCAAATAAGGTCTCTCTTAATAAGGTATATGAACTTCATGATGATATTAAAAACATGTTCATAGTAAAAAAAAAAAAATCTAATTAAGGCCTTAAAATCAACAAATAATGATTTGGATAAATATTGTTTTATAAATAAGATTTTGAGAAATAAAAATGAGTTGTTGAAAAATGAAATTCCTCCATTTCTAAAATTAAAGATTAGTTTCTTGAAGAAGTTGAATATTTGAGAAAAGAAAAGGAGGAATTGTTTACAAAAGAACTTTTCTTAGATTCTAATGAAAGAGAACTTTTGAAAATGAAAATTGATACTTTGGAAAGAGAAAATAAAGAGTTAAACTCTAAAACAAAATTTTATGAAACTCTTTCCAAACAAAATGACAGTTTAAAAAGAGGTTTTGGATTTGGAAAACTCTTTCAAATTTTACTAAAGGAAAAGAAAAATTGGATTTACTTTTAGGCTTTTAAAAAGATACTAGTGTGAAATATGACATTAGATATAATCATGCCTCTTCCTTCACTTCTAAAAGTGTGTTTGTGAGAGCTTTTACCAAAGCTAAAACTCCCTTTTCTTTATCAAAATCACATAAGCACAAAACAACACTAGCACATGCATACACTAAAAAGCCTAGGCAAAAGGCTAATCTTGCTTATATGCTTATAAGCTAAAAAGGCAAAATGTGCTACACTTTGCACCAAGAGGAAAAATTGCACATGATCACATAAACTCTAGGGTGCATATGCAAAATACTCATGTGCATGATCATAATTGCTCTTATTCACACTTTCATAGGCCAAAGGAAAATCATTCCTTTATTTATGGAACTAGGCATGTCAAGAATGCAAGGGTTCCTTTATGTTTTAGGCACCAATCTTTTAAGAAGCCACCTCACACTTACTCTACAAATGAGCTTGTTGTCCTTAGGCACCAAGAAGGGGGATTGAATTGGTGAATAAAAATTTCAAAAATAAAGATAAAGGGGAGAAGAAAGAGTAGAAGAGAGACAATAAATTTATAGTGGTTCGGGTATAATTGACCCTATGTCCACTCCCCAATTAATCAATTGGGTATTTCACTATCTCAATGGTGTTTTCAAGCTCACACCTAACTTATACAATCTTGTGTTTTGATGGCTAATACACAACCTTACAACAAAGTGTTTTCTAGGCTAACACAAAACCTCACTTAAGTGTTTCACTA
>CATIWR010026704.1:0-34082 GCA_949677035.1 Omphalea diandra
GAAAACTAAAGAAACATTATGATTGGTCAACAAGATTAGACCAAGATACTTTCCTAACTAAAGAACAACTCTTCCTAAATAGAAAAGGAAAAGGAATCAGCCTAATAAAGAAATCCTAATGACATTAGGAAATATTGCCAACTAAGGAAATTTGGCAAGAATCTTTGACTTTGGGCCTTATTTCCTTGCTTACACTACTTGGGCTTCCTTTTATATGCCTTGGGCTTCTTTTTACAAGCCTTGGCCAAATTGGGTCATGCTTAGATGCTCTCCACAAGTTGGGCTCCATTATATTAAGTTAAGTGCTCCATTTGAAGAGTTTAAGCTTCCATCAGCTTTTAATTGGCTTAATGCATCTTTTACTCTTCTTAGGCTAATCAAAGTGTAATTCCTTATTGCATGAATGCTCCAATTACATCCTTAAACTTCTTTAGCCTTCCTTTTATGATTGGTCCTTGAAGTTGAAGTGGATCCTTTGGTTTAGCCTTGGTTGTTTGCATCAGAATTGTATCCTAAATTGTCCCTAGTCAGTCATTATTATTGGGACAACAATGAATGAAGACTAGTATGTGTTTGATTGATGACTATGTTTTACTAGTAATGAATATGTGATATTAAGTTAAATATACAAACACATGTTTAATAAACATTATATTAGACCAACTCATTATGAGAACACCATATAGATTAATATTCATTAATGATTTTCATGCAATAGTATTAACTTAGTCCTCTAACCTGAAAATCACCATAAATTCCAATATGATGAACTTTATGTTTTGATATAGTCCAACATTATCTTTAACCTGATGATCATACAAACTAATATTGGACATGAAGTAAATCATATAGAGGAATATGAGTGATTGAGAAGAAATTTGTCCCTCATATATTTTTGTGAGAAATATATATTTGGGCCCTTCGATAAGTTAGACTGAAGAGATTGCATAACCCTGCAGTGATGAATTGATAAAGGTTTTCAATGTCATTTTACATCAATCTACTTTGAGATCGAGAAAGAATTGAACTATATAAGGATGACATAATTCATGCATTATGTTCAATTAAGATATAATTATGACAAAAGGATTATAATATTATTTATGAAATACGTTAGGTCAGATTATTAACATTTACATAATTTGGGTAGTTACAATGTCTTGCTAGAGGCCACTTATGACTTGTGGGTCGAAATAGGTTTTGGGCCATTGCCAACATTATATGAACCTATAAGGTCCCATATATATAATATACCCAAAATGAAATTGGATCTTACTACTTTCTTTATTTATAACTAAGATAATTAGAAATATTATATAAATCACTAGATATCTATTTCATTTTAATAAGGTTAAAATGATATAGGATATTATCTATGCCTTTTAAGATACAGAGTTGTCTTTTAAGATACATATTTTTAGGGTTTTCTGTATGAAAAAGTGTATTCATATTTTTCTTCAAAAAACACACAAAAAGGAGAGAGGGAAAAACCTTAGTGTTAGAACACCCACGTTTTAGAATTAGCTTATTTGTGTGGATACCTAAAGAAGGCAATCATCCTTTGATAAAGCCTTGATCCGACTTCAGGCTTGAAGTAGGGTGCTACTGGTGTAAACCCCATCTCGGCCTTCCAATAAATCTTTGACTTTTTGCTCAGATTGATAAGATTTGCATCCTTTCTTTCTATTTAATTGAATTACATAGATCCTTAGTGAGATTTTTTATAGAGAAGTTTTATTTTTCTATTATATTTGTTCTATGAATCCTAACATACTAAGAGGCATGCATACAAAAACAAACGTGTTACTCTCACCATTCTTGAACTTGCATGTATTCATATGGCCAAAGGGTGAGAAGGCCTCCTACTTATATTAAAAGGTCTCATAAGAGAAAGACTCATAAGTATAAGCTCCAATGTCAATATTGCATTAGATATGAGCATATAAATATGTTTTTCCTCATTAAAAAGGCACACCCCAAATTAGAGGATCCTTCTAAACCTAACCCCCAGGACCAAAGTATGCTTAGGTACCTAAACAAAGATGAATATGCTTTGTGATTGTAGGTATGCTTGAAAGCCACCAATGAGGAAGATAATGATTGGTATGTGGATAGTGAGTGAACATGACCAAAAATAAGAAGCTATTCACATTCATTAAAAAAAAGGACAGTGGCAATGTAATAGTTGAAAATAACGCCAAAGGTAAGGTAATTGGCATTGGCATAATTGATAAGAAGGGTTGTCGCCTTATTGATAATCTGCTTTTAGTTGATGGTCTAAAGCATAATCTTTTAAGTGTAAGTCAATTATATGACAAGTGTAACAAAGTTACCTTTAATTTTAGAGAGTGTTTTATCACCACCTTAGTTGATGAGAATGTAGTCTTCAAAGGTGAGAGATAAGGCAACACATATATAATTAACTTAGACAATTTAGCTAACCAATCTTTCAAGTGTTTTGTATCCATTAGCAATGAAGCAATGCTTTGACATAGAAGACTTAGGGATACAAACATGGAGCTTCTCTAAAAGTTATCCAAAAGAGAGCTAGTTGAGGGTTAAAGCTCAAGTTTACTAAGGACAAGACAAGTGGATCATGTCAAATAAGAAAGCAACATCAAGCATCGTACAAGGCAAAAAATGTTGTAAGTACTTCTAGGCCTCTTCAACTCATTCATATGGACTTAGTTGTATCTACTAGGAATGTTAGCCTTAGTGGTAAGCATTATGCATTTGTACTTGTTGATGATTACTTAAGGTTTACTTAAGCTAGTTTCTTAGCGCATAAGGGTGATGCTTTTAATGTTTTTAAAATTTTTACCGAAAGAGTTTAAAACGAAAAATTTTACTTCCTTTCTTCTATTAGAAGTGACCATGAAAAAGAGTTTCAAGATGAACTTTTTGAAAACTATTATTTGAAGAATGAGATTTTTTTAAAAAAAAATTTTTAGCTCCTAGGACACCACAATAAAATGGTGTTATAGTGAGAAAGAATAAAACATTGGTTAAGATGGCTAGAATTTTGCTCAATGAGTATTCTCTTCCAAACTACTTTTGGGGCAAAGCTATCAACACTTCTTGTCACATTACAAATAGAGTTTTTAAAAGACCCATTATAAATAAAACCTCTTATGAGCTATGGAATGGAAGAAAGCCTAAGCTTTCACATCTTAGAATTTTTGGGTGCAAATGCTACATCTTGAATACCAAGGACAACCTTAGAAAATTTTCCTTTGAAATCAATGAAGGTATCTTCTTATGCTATTCCACCATTAGTAAGGCTTATAGAGTTTTCAACAAAAAGTCCATGGTAGTTGAAGAATTTATGAATGTTATTTTTGATGAATCTAGTAAACTTGATCTTAGAAAAGGTACTTTTATTGATGGTCTTATAGGTGACTTCGAAAGATTAGAACTCAATTCTTCACCTAAAGAGAATGTGATTGTAATTAATAAGTAGGAGGTACCTCAAAAGCAAGATTAAGTTTAACCCTCAATAAGAGGAGGACCAAGCTCAAGGACTTCTCAAGAATTAGAAATACTCCAAGGATCACCCAAAAGAGCTAATCATTAGTGAGACATTTTAGAGAGTAATGCATTAGATAATAATCTTGCTTTTATTTCTCAAATTGTGCCAAAATCAATTGATGAGGATCTTGATGATGATTGTTGAGTGATTGCTATGCAAGATGAACTCAATAAATTTGAGAGGAATAAAGTATGGGAGCTTATTCTTAGGTCTAAGGAACACCTGGTTTTAGGTTGCAAGTGATTGTTTAGGAATAAGTTAGATGAGAAAGGTTTCATTATAACAAACAAAACTAGATTAGTTATCAAAGAGTACAACCAAGAGAAAGGTATAAACTATGATAAACCTTTGCCTCCAATGCAAGATTAAAGGCCATTAGGATTATTTTAGCATTTGTATGTCATATGAATTTCAAGCTTTTTCAAATGGATGTCAAAAATATATATATTTTTAAATGGTATCGTTAAAGAGGAAGTGTATGTTGAACAACCTTTGAGTTTTGAGTCTTATGATTTTCCAAACCATGTTTTCAAACTAACTAAGGCCTTGTATGAATTGAAACAAGCTCTTAAAGCTTGGTATAAAAGGCTTAGTTCATTCTTTTTGATAAATGATTTTGAAAAGGCAAGGTTACACTACATTATTTATGAAAAGGCATGACAAAGACACCTTAATTGTTCTAGTTTATGTTGATGATATATTTGGTGCTACTAATGAATCTCTTTATGAAGAGTTTGCTAAGTGTATGATTAGGGAATTTGAGATAAACATGATGGGTGAGCTCAAGTTTTTTCTTAGTCTTCAAATTAAATAAAGCAAATTAGACATCTTCATCAACCAATCTAAGTACATGAAGGAGCTTCTCAAAAGATTTGGAATGGATGGTTGCAAGAGTGTTAAGACACCAATGAGCTCAACAATCAAACTTGACAGGGATGAATCAGGTATGGCTATTGATAAAAAAAGAAATATAAACGTATGATTGGATCTCTCCTCTATCTATTGCTTATAGACTCGATATTTATGTATAATATTTGATTGTGTGCTAGATTTTAATCTTATCCTAATATGATTAAGAACATTTTGAAATATTTACATGGCACTATGCATTTAGTATTATGGTATCATAGGAATTCATCTTTTAGTTTTCTTAGATATTCAAATGTGAATTATGCCAATAGTTTGTTGGATAGAAAGAGCACTTTCAGGACTTGCCAATTTATTAGTGAATGGTTAGTTTCTTAGTTTAGCAAAAAACAAGTTTTGGTTGCCTTATCTGCTATAGAAGTGGAATATGTAGTGGCATGTTATTGTTGCACCTAAGTTCTTTGGATGAAACAATAACTCAAGGACTATGGCAAAAATGTTGATGACATTCCTGCCAAATGTGATAACACAAATGTAATAAATATTTTTAAGAATGTCATCAATATTCAAGAAGCAAATATATTGACATTAGACATCATTTTCTTAGAGATCATGTGTAAAATGACAAAATGGTGTTAGAGTTCATAGACACTAACAACCATTTGCGGATATTTTCACTAAACCCCTTAATGAAGAAATGATGAACTTCATAAAGAAGGAACGATGAACTTCATAAAGAAGGAACTAAGGATGCTTAATGGAAGCTTTCTAGGATAAAAATAGATCTCACTGCATGGATGTGTTGCTTGATTAGGTTTGATATGTTTATTATGATATTGTGCTTAGATAAATCAATTCATTTTGCATTTCATTTTTTCTATGTAAAATTGCATGAATTAATTATCAATACATAAAATTAACCACTTTATGTTTAGGCTATTTATCAAGAATTTTGTTTTAAACTAGATATGAAAGGTGGTTTGTAAATCACGATTGTTATTTGTAGGCCATTTTGGTTTTCAAACGCTATTGCAATTCGCACTTGTGATTTCAACTCGCCATTGCAAAAATTCAAATTTCATAATTTTCAAACAGTTGATTTCAAACCTTTCTAAGAATTTTTTATTTATTATTAACTTTTTCATAATTCATAGTCGCAACTTATGTGTAATCACTGGATAATAACTCTTCATCATTCAAATAGTGTAAGAATGCTTTTAATGCATTTTTTGTCATTTTTTTAATTATTTTATGCACCTTTGTTGCTTATTTAAACTCCCTTAACACCTCTTTATTCACTTTTTACCCCTTTTTCATCAAACTTCTTCTCTTTCTCAAAATTTTCTACTATTTAATCCTTTTTTACTCTTTCAACCTTTTTCATCTCTTCTTCATGGGTCCAATGAAGTCTACAAGATCTGAAAAAGGAAAGGGCATAGCCCAAACCTCCTTTCCTCCTTTAAGACCTACTCTTCAATTCCACCTCATGAAAGGAGTAACTAAAGAAGAAAAAGAAAGGACCAAGCTAACTAAAAGAAGATTGTTCAAGCTAATAAAATCCCCTTAACATTTCTCCTTATCATCTTTGGCCTTGAAATGAGACATAAAGGTATTCCTTTCAAACGTGAGATTGGTTGAGTTTAGTTTTAAAGAGTAGCCTGGATATGAAGACATTGTAAAAGAGTTCATGTACACAATGAAGGTGAGCAAGAAGACAACATCTAATGCAGGTATGTATGGGTTAATCTTTAGGTTCACACCATCTTTTTGAAGAAGAAGAAGAAAAAGAATAAAAAGAAGAAGAAAAAGAAGAAGAAAAAGAAGAAAAAGAAAAAGAAAAAGAAGAAAAAGAAGAAAGAGGAAAAGGATGAGGAAAACGAGGAGAAAAAGAAGAAGGAGGGGGAAGAGGAGGAGAAGGAGGAGGAAAAGGAGAAGGAGAATTTGATGATGATATCTCATCAGATTTCTAAATCTTTTTTTATTTTTCCTTCTTTTGTTTTTCATTTATATATTTCTGTTTTTATCTTATGATTTCTATTTTTCAATCTTTAGGCCTTTCATTATGTGATCACACATTTATAATAGTTAAACCTTTTTGTGTTTTTAATATTATCTATTACTAAAATGATTGTTGTTTTATGTTCATTCTTATTGCAATTGATTGGCATTCTTTCCTTTTCCATTTCCTATCTCTCTCTTTCCCTCTCTTTTTGATCTTGCCAAAGAGAGAGAACTACTATAATATGCAAAGTTCATATATGTTAATCACATAACATAGAGGGAGAAATAATATGATAATTTATTGGATTAATTTGAAAAACCAAAGTGGAGTATGGATTAATGGGAAACAATCTTTTTTAAATCAAACTTATTCAAATTTATGCTTATACTTTTAAATCACTTCACATTCATTTGATATTGACTTCCAATTACTTAACATGTTCAAGACTATGCATGACAAACCTTTATCCATTGCATATTCAATCTATATTGTTAAAATAAAAAAAAAAAAGATTATGGACGAGGTTGGTCAAACCTAAATCAAAACTCTCTTTTAATCTTAAAAATATATATTGAAAAATTCTAATATCATTTCTAAGTATTGTTTATGCAGAAATTAAGTTAGAAACTCACTAGAAGATGAATGAAAGTGATTGGAAGAAAAATGCTCGAAGTACCAAAATTGTCTCCTAAGTTGTAATCAAGGTTGGAGGATCGCGACTGCTATCTCAAGAAAAATTGGGAACAAAAGCTCTAGTTCGATTCACGAAGCCTGTCTCGACTTGAGTCGGGACCTCTATTGTCAAATGATAAAAGAAGGACTTTAAATAGCTAACCAAGCAGAGCCACATGTCAAGATAACCATTTGAAGTTCAAATTTTATGGTAGAGACTTCTTAGTATCGATCGTAATCTACCCAAAACATGAAACATCAAAACTCTAATTGGATTCATGGAGGGAGCAGCGACCAACTTCCAAATCATGACAATGAATTTTGATGATTATTAAAAGGCTCTAATGGCTAGTTTCTTAAAGAACTAATGCCAAACTACCAAGTGTCATTACTCTTCAGACATATTTAAAGATATCAATCGTGATTGATCAAAATCCAGAGCGAATTGTAGATCACAATTGCGATTTAAGGTAGCGACTGTGATATCAGTTTGACAAGTATTAAATGTAAGATTTTGTCACCAACTTTGAAAATTTAGAGATAGTTTCATTTGTAACGACAATTTGGTAAATGAAACTTATAAATACTCCATCAAATGACTTTGAATGCAAGAGAATAACATTTAATTATGGCCAAACTTTTGTAATTTAATTTCTCAACTCTTAAATCGTTAATTACTTGTGTCATTAAACACCATTGGGTTTGGGTTTTAGAGTGAATCTAATTAAGAAACTCTAGTTAGGTTTAAGTGTAAGCTTTGGAAAAACACTTGAAAAAGTTGTGTGTGAGTTTTGGTAAAACACATTGTTGTAAGTTAAGTGTAAGCTTGTAAAACGCTCATGTGAGTTAGTCAAATACCCAATTGGAAATTGGGGAATGAACATATGGTTGGTTAATACTTGAACCACTCTAAATTTGTTTGTGTTCAGTATTCTCCTACTCTTTCTCTAAACTTTAAATCACTTACATTCCCTCTAAATTTTAAAATTTCCAACAATTCATCCCCTTTCTTAGTGTGCAAGGACCAACAAAGATTAAAATATAATTTTTTAAAAAAAAAGGAAGAGAGGAGAAAGAATGAGCAAAAAAAAAAATTATATGACTTATTTATTATTGATTTCTTAAAGTTCTTCATCAATTCATTGGAATATTTCATAAAGGTAAGTTATTTAATTTATATTCAAATTTATTATATATTAATTTAAATTATTCAATTTAATTTTAATTGATTAAAATCAAGTGAATCAATTATTTGATTATGGATTATTCTAGAGTTTCAATTAGAATTTTACTTAAAATTTAATGAAATACATTTCCATTGAAGTATGATTAAGGCATAAATAATGAATGGGACAAAAATAATGATTTTAAATAAGTAATATTAATATATGATAGTGATTTAATGTTTTATAGGGGGCAATCTTAAAAGAATTAAATGATTTACATAAATATATTTGATGATAGAAATCATTTTAGGATTATAGATTTTTAGTATGAATTTATATATTTTATATTTGGAGCTATAAAGATTTTTCATCATTGATCCTTTTATATGTTGGTAATTTGAGTATCTAGCTTTAAGATTTAAAATTTTAGGTCTAGGTCGATCCAACAATGAAAATTATACTTATAGAGTTATTTTGATAGGTGTTTCATAATAGATATGTACGGTACAAATATAAAAAATAATCAATTTAAAATAGTAAATGATAATATTTTTAATCTTAATTTTTATATAAAGTTTTTTTATATGCCTCGCATTATAGACAAAACTTTCAAAAATTTTTAAAGCACTTGATATGTTTAAGAGCTATTTAAATTTGTTGTATTATGAAAGCTATTAAGTAGGACAATCTATTTGAAGTTATAATTTAAAATAGCAAATAGTGTCAAACTTAATCTCAAATTTTATGTAAAGTATCATTAACATGTTTATTATAATATATAATTTATTAAAATTTGTGATGTATGTATGTGTGAGTGTGGACTACAAAATCTTAAATGTTTTATCTAGATTACAAGTTTTATATGGATTACTTAATCAGTTTTGTCTTAATCTTCTCTATATAATGTGATTTATGAAATTAATTATTATTTTAATTTATTTGATTTATTTTTCTTGCAAGTGATTTATGATTTTTGCTTGAATTTAATCATGTGATGTATTTTTATATTGTTATTTTTGTATTTATTATTGTATATAAACTTTACAAAAGGTTAGGACATTTTCTGCCTCATATAATGTCTCACAAAGCAGTAGCAATGCTCCCCCCTTCATAACTTAATTTTACAAGTTATGATTAATATAAAGTGAGCCTAATTATTTCTCCAAATCAAGCTATTAGAGTCTATAAATATATTTTGTTTAAGTATTATTTAATTTGATTAAATTAAATTTCTTATTTTTAATATACAATCCTTTTAGTTATGAGATACATGTACAAAAATGATTGTTTGGTCACATAGATTTATGGTTGTAAATTAATTATTAAGTAGTGTATAAAAAGTTGTCATTTATAGGGAATAAATAGTTTTGATTAAATTTTTTAAAGTTATTGTCAATTATTTTCACTTGAAAATTTACATTTTTCTCAATTTATATATACATATAAGCTAATGAGGTTGAGATTACGACCTTAGTTTCTTGTTGATTATGACCTTTGGATTTAGAGTGTGACAAGAATATTTCAATAGACAAAATGTGGGACAAAGAGAATAATTTACTACTAAAGAAAGGGAAGACAAAGACTCAATAGAAAAAGTGCTTTAGAGTTTCATTAGCCTTTACCTCATTAGGCCTTACTAATCTTATTTGTACCCCAAATCAAAATCTCAAGATATTCCTTTTTCATCCAAACCTCAATAATTGCTTTACTTATTTATTTCTTTGCATTTATAGTACTTAGACAATATTGTTTTCAAATTTATTTTTTCACACCTTTCTTTGTTGAATGCAATGATCTTTATACTTTGCCTTGCTTCATTTTTGGATTTGAATTTTTATACTTAGTATGCATTTTTGTTGATGTGAAAAGAGAAGTAATTCACATGGTTTATGACCTTTAATCAAATGATTAGTAGATGATACTTACATATGCATAATTTCAAGGGGAGCAACCTAACATATTTAAATTATATGGTTTATAAATCTTTATTTGCCATCATAAAAAAGGGAAGAATATTGAATTTTGGGTTCTCAATTCTTAATTTTGATGATTGCAAATATAGGTTAAGTATTGATCTTGATTGCAATAATCTATTCATATATTTAGACCCTTTGCTTCCAAAGCATGAAAGAAAAACACAAAATTCAAGAGCAGTAAACAAAGGCAAGGTCATAAGTCTCGTTGCTTATTCTGCTTGAGTGAAAAGGTCTTGTGCATGTTGGAACATGCTCATTCACCGTAAAGAAAAATAAGAAATTTCAAATAAAAAAGCTCAAAAGTTAATGCTGCCCTTGTACAACCCTATTAAACAATCTATGTAGTCTAGTGAAGTCATATCAAGAATGTAATACGGTTCCTTGAAAATTGAAATAGACCTATTCACTATGAACAAATTAAAAAATTTTCAAACAAAAAGTTGAAACGGTCTAACCAAGTGTTAAACGGTTAATTGAAACAACCTCATACATCTTTGTGTAAAGATAAAAGTTTTCACTCCAGATGAAACTAATGGAATCTTGGAACATACCAATTGTACGATTTCATTAACCAAGGAAAAAAAATTGAAGATTTTCAAATAAAAAGATAAATTGAAGCATCAAAATTGGCTGATTTAAATTACTCATTTCGGTATGCCTCAAGTTGAAATTTTGAAGCATGAAAATCAGCCTATTTAAATAGCCTGTTTTGGTGTGCCTCAAGTTGAAAATTTTGCATGCTTAAAACCACTTAGAAAGGTAATCAAAATATTTGACAACCTTTGATAACTCAATGATAACCAAAATATTACTTAAAATCACTTAATATTTAATAACTAAATGTATTACTTATAAAATTAAAATTTTTAGCATTTATTATTTTTAAGATATTTGATAACATAATGTGAGTTCAAATTAAAATTTTAATTAAGTAAAAAATCATTTTAAAATGGTAATCAAAATAGCTGACTTAAAATTTCTATTTGAAATACTAAGTTCTTGATTTTTCAATATTTTTAGTGGAGTGATTTTTATGCTCTTAATATATTTTTAAATTATCATTAACAAATTAAAAAAATTATTTGATTTTTATGTCCTTAATATATTTTTAAATTATTATTGACTTTTTATACTCTTATTTTTATGTATTTATAAGAAAATTTATTTTCATTATATAATTATTTTTAAAAATTTTTATTTTTCAAGTAATTTCAAATCTATGTTTGAATCTTAAAATTAGTATTATAAAGTTAAATGTCTAATCAAGAATTTTAAAATTTTTTTAATAATTACACTTATTAAACATATTGATTAAATTTAATACTTCAAAATTTCAATATTTATGATGTTCAATGCTTAATTTTTCAATACTAAATTTTTAATTTTGCCAAATACCATTTAAATTAGAACATAGCAAGCACTGTTTTGAATTGAAGTATAAATAAATTTAATTTAGAGAAATCTAGATTTGATTTGTTTAAATTTAATTGTTATAGTCAAACCTAATATTTTTAATCAATTGATAAATGAACAAAACTCAAGTCGAATAGCATTAAAATTGCATAAACCTCACTGATTTAAATGAACTCAGTTGAGTCAATTTAAAAAAACTAAATTATAAATAAAATTGTTTATAACTGTTTTAAAAAATTAAATATTTTTATTTTTAAAACTTAATATTTATTAATATTTACATAAACTTTGTAAAATAAAATTTAGATATATCATAAATATATATATTATAACATAAAATACATTTTATTTTCATATATATATATATATATTTGATTAATATGTTTTCTTGAAGTGTTTTTATTGATAATAAATAAAAACATATTTATATTTAAATTATTAATAGAATTATTATAAGCCAATGCATAAATTCATTATTAAATTGATTTGCAAACTTAACAAGATAAATATTAATAAATTTGAGATTAATTTATTAAATTAATGAGTCAAGCACAGACTTGATATTTTTTTGTTTTTTGGTACATGGAAGGAGCTTAGCCACGGTGAAGCAACAACAAACCGAGGAAGGGAAACTCCCACACGATCAAAGAACAACCAAGGCACCAATCCCGCTAGGGGCACTACCAATTGATGACAACCCAGTGTTAACTCACCAGCGTATTTAGCCAAAAAATCTGCAGCATTGTTCGCCTCCCTGTAGACGTGTCTCAACGACACCGATCAATTCCTACCAATAAGCTGCCTAACACCTCACACAACAGGACCTTGGCCATTAGCAATATCACAGAACCTCTACACACTTAAATCCCAAGTCCCAAACAAGCTCAGACCTTAGAAACAATTCCCATAACTCAGCATTAGTTATCATACAGAACCAATGTTCATAGCGAAACCTCCTAACCAATTGCCATGACAGTCCCGTAGTAGACCATATGCTTGTGCATTCCCCAACGACGAATAGAAGGCATCATATCAGTGTTCAGTTTAACCCAGTCATTAGGAGGGTACTGCCAATCAATTCACTCCTCACACCTTACAGGTTTATTTATTCCAAAGGACATGTTAACCCGCAAGATGTCCACCCTACATGTAATATTTGTCACATTACCCCCTCGGTGACTAACAGGCCCCCAAAAAGATGTCCGCATTTCTCCAATGGCATAACCTCCACATTGCAACTCCAAAAAAGCAAGTCCAATCCAAGTTATTAGGAATATCTAAAGTGTTCGTTAAATTAAGGACAATCCAATCCGTTAAATTACTTGATAAAAAGGTAGGTTGAATATCATGAGGTATTAATCTTAACCAAAATTCTCACACCAAAAAGCAATCCTTCAAGACATGAATCACATCCTCGTTTAACATACCCACATCGGTCATGCACTGGTTCATCGGCCTATGAACCAGCTCACTTTGAGTCAATAACTTGTTATGCAACACCAACCATAAGAACGTTTTAATCCTCTGGAGCCTTTCCAACTCCACACCACACACACGCCAGGAGCTATCAACATCATCCCAATGCCATTTCTGGAGATGCAAGCAAACTGACTTCAAAGTAAAATTACCAGATTTGGAGAAAGCCCAACTAAGGCAGTCCTCCCCATCATAAATTGTGGGAGGCTTAATAGCTGCAATCATAAGAAGAACCTGTGTAGGGATCAAGTGAGCAAATCTATCCCAATGCCGAGTACCATCTCGATTGGCATACTGCCAGACCTTCATCTCCAAGTCATTATCAGGGACAGTACCCGTAGTTGAAAAGAAGAGTGGTTTGTCATCAGGTGTCCAACAATCTAGCCAAAATCTGACCTTTCTACCTTTAACTATCACCCATTTTAACTCCTTCCAAAACTGGAAACCTAACGCACCCCGTCACCCTCCATAGATGAGACCTCGACTGAGTAGGAAGAGATGCTCCAGACAATCCCCATCTTGGATCCCATATTTGGCCCGAAGAACCTTCACCCAAAACCTCTCTGGTTCAGTAATCAAACCCTAAGCGAGCTTCATTAAGAGAGCATCATTCATCATTCTGATATTCTTGATACCTAAGCCTCCCTTCCTTTTCCTTCAGTTGAAAAATGCTCGCCCAACTAACTAGACTCATCTTCCTCTCATCAGTACTACCACCCCATATAAACTGGCGACAAATCTGATCCATCTTATCGCAAATACCAACGAGCAACTTATTAGTTTGCATGGTATCTATAGGAATAGCCTGCAACACTGATTGCACTAAGGTTATTCTACCAGCCATCGATAAGTTACGCGCATTCCACCCAGACAACCTGCGCTCCTCTTTCTCCACAATCTCACAACGCGTTTCCTTAGTCACTCAAGTATGAATAAGCGACACAACCAAATAATTACCAAATTATTAGTGATCAAAACTCCTAACGTGTCCCCCAATTGCCTACCCTAATTTCTCGACATTTTTGGAAAAATGCACCACCTTTTAGCATTATTCATATTCTCACCTAAGCAACGACAAAAATCATCCAAAACACCATTAATAACCTTCATCTGGTCATTAGAAGCCTCCGCAAACAGCACTAAGTCATCAACAAAGAAAAGATGTGACATGGGGGCTCCTCCCCTACCCATCCTTCCAATCCCTACCTCCAATAGCCTGATCAACACCATGGCTCAATCATTCAAAGCAGAAAACAAAGATGTATGTGGATGGTGGGTCACCCTGTCTAATCCCACGAGTTGGATGAAACTCCCTCATAAGATCCTTGTTCCATAAAACCCGCATAGTAATAGTAATACACTCTATCACTACCCTGGTCAAATTCTCCGGCAGCCCCACGTCAAATAGTGTAAAAAATGAACTCCCAACTAAGACAGTTGTACGCTTTCTCTAAGTGAACTTTAATGGCCATATATCCTGTCCTCCTCGTCTTCCTTCTCATGGTGTGCATAACCTCTTGAGCAATGACTATGCTATCAGGTATATTCCTGCCCAGGACAAAACATGTTTGGGTAGGTCCGATTAACTCGGAGAGAACTATTTTAAGTCTATTCACCACAAATTTTGGTGATGGTTTTATAAATAATTGTGCACAAACTGATCGAACAAAGTCTCAAGGAATTAGGGTTCTTCGTTTTGGGAATCAAAACGATAAGCGTGCCATTAATCTCCTTGGAAGGCCATTCCCCTCAAAGACCCCTTTGACAGTTTCACAAACAGAATGCCCCACAGTCGGCCACTGACTTTAGCAGATAGCATGTAAACCATCCGCCTCCGGAGCCGACAAAGGTTTCATGTCAAACACAGCTTGCTTGATTTCTTGGTCCGTCACACGCATGTCCAGGGCCTCCAAATTCTACACACTTAAACTCTGGAAAACACCTTGTAATAGGTATGGAGGCAAAGGAGCATTCTCTCCTTTATACAAATTAGAGAACTCAACAGTGTGCTCCTTAAGGCTGTTATCCTCGCTTAACCAATTACCTGCACTATATTTTAAAGAAATAATCCTGTTCCGCTTCCTCCTTGGTATGGTTTTCTCATGGAAGTACCTCGTATTTATGTCCCCAAACGCCATCCAATCCCTTGTGACCTTTTGGAACTACAATAACTCCTCCGTTAGGACAACCTCAAGCTCCCTTTTTAGATCAATCTCTAGTCGGGATAAGAAGGTTGAATGGTGGTTCTCAAGAGCCTTTTGAATGCCCCCCAACCTAAGCAGAATACAACTCGCTTGCTAGAAAATATAACCAAAAACCTCATTGTTCCAAACTTTAACCCTACTAACAAATTCACAAGCAGTGCCCAAGTAGTTTTGCCCTTGAGCCCAAACTTCTGTAACAAGGTTCCTAAACGAATCATTTAACAAACAAGGCGCCAGACTTGCCTTTGAAGTAACTAAAACTCATTTTTAACAAGCCAAATCTTAAGTTGCTCCTGACCAGGATTGGTTAATTTATAGCCCTTCTCACACAATTTACATCCAATATAATTATATCTCAGTGAGCAAGTAAAGGACTTGATGTTGAATAGAAACTCAGATCAGGCCTAGAGCAGCAATATCTATTTTGAAACAGTCTGTTTCTAAATTTTGACTGCATAAAACTAGAAATAATGTATTTACTTGGACCTTGCACTCGCGGCGCTTGCAATGCAAGGAAAACATTTCTTTCATCTGTAAAATAGTGTCTTCGCTGCTCTTGCTCATACATTTCTACAGGTGAGGAAAAGCAAGCAACTCTCCTGGCAAAAAAGATAATGAGACTTTACAAGAATTTATTTACTACGAGATACTCTGTGTGCTTCGATTTTCTGCCAATCTTCTCCATGTCATTTTTCCACAATGCAACAAGGTTAAGACTGCCATAAAATAGAGAATAGGAATCCCAACAATGCAACCCCCAGATGCTAAATTTTCCAGTGTCTGCGAAAATGAAAACAAGAAGTCAGGGTCATTCAAACAGTAAATGCTAGAAACACCAAGTAATTATGCATTGAGACGAAAGATTGGAACCATGTAATATGTAGAGACCAATCCCAAATAATTTCAAAAAAGTGCAATTGATTGCACATCAAAATAAAAGGGCATGATAAATGTCATACACAATCTTCCTGATTAAAATGAATATTTCAGAATAATGTTAATCATTGCATAGAAAAGGTGTAGCCTCCCTTCTCTGTCCATTTTCATGTATCAATTTCATTTATGTTGCTTGATAACATTGCATTAGCTGCTATTTTATTATTCTTGAAGAAAAAAGATGCACCAATTAGGGGAAGTTGAACCTGAACCAATAATCATCTTAACCATAGGTAAAACAAAACATTTAAGTTTTGAAAATTCCATTTATTCCCTAGTCCCTACCAATTTCATGAAAATTCCAAAGCGAAAACTGCACTTCACAATTTTATGCTCCATTGGTATTTCGTTTGCTGGATAAGCCAATTGGAACTAGAAATTGCTGCTCAGATATTAAAAATTGCTGCTCAGATGTTAATTGTTATTGTTTTCCATTTTCAGCTTCTGAAACACACATTCAATGCAAATCTATCAAGAACAAATTTAGTGATTAACGAATGGCATTATTATGTAAAGAAGAGTTTTTTTGTTTTTACCACCAATCCTGCAACAAGATGAACTACAGGGACAACAAACTGGTCCACTTTATTCCCTTTTGCATACCCATTAAATGCAATGACCATTAAGAAAGTGTGAATTATAACAAATGCAAGAGCAATAATTGCTGCAGTATGCAACACAGAAAATAGTTAGAGAAATCAACACAGCTCCAAGTTAGTTTTTATAATATGTGAAGACTACTTAGTGCTAAAAATATTTGAAGACTACTGAAAACTAAAAAAATTAACTCACCAACCAGTTAACATCAATAACCTCTTTAACTTTTCCTAGTCTACTTTGGTAAAAAGAAATGAATAAATAAATAAGTTGATAGATTGCATGGAAAAAATGCTAAACATTTTCAATACCATCGAAAGAAAGTAAAATGTATATAAAGTATTTTTATAGAAAGCCTAACAGAAATTTCAACCCAAGAAAAAACTTACCAGAAACAAGAAAAATGGTATCTGCGAACAACTATCATCGAAGAATGTTGCTGGGCCAAAAGCTGGTGTTAAGAGACTAAGACAAAAGAACACAGCATGGACAACACCATGACCTAAGCCACCAGCTACATGATTTGATTTGAGTAACAGCTTGCACATCAAATTATCAAGAAAAGATGTGAAGACAGAATAGCAAAATGATTTGTCTTTTATCTTATAATTAAAAAAAAAAAAAACTGCTGTTTTCTTTCTTTTATAACTTTTTTTTTTCTTTTGAGGGGGTAGGATCTGAAATTCCAGTGTATTTAACATATTACAACTATATCACAATATCCCCACCATCTATTAATTAAACCTTATGCAACTACCTATATGGTTTCACAGGTTCATCCCATAAGTTGAAATGAGGACTGGTATTTCTAGCCTAGCAAAAGCTCAATTTGTGAACATTAAATCAAAATCAATTCAAGCCTTGCCAGCCAATAACCTTGTTTTGCGTTATACTAGATCATTTGACGCCCTAGCTCATATTGTAGAGACCAATGGGGGAAACAGCCAAATGCAATATTCATAATTAAGGAACTAGCTATACTGTACATGACAGAAAGCAAATTGACACTTGGAGAAATATATATTGTTAACTTAAGTCCTTTACCTTCTTTTCCCCTTTTGAATGCTTTAAGTTAAACCTAAATTATTGGCATTGTAAATACAAATGTCATCACCATTATTGTGAAAGGCGCACTTGAGGCGCAAGGTGCACCCCCTAGCGCCTAAAGCCCTGCAAGGTGGGCAATCTAACAAAGGCACACACCTTTGTACACTTGGGACTGAAGGCAAGGCGCTGCCAAGGCACGCCTTTGCGATATTTTATTTTTTGTGTTTTTTAATTTAAATATATCATATAATTTAAATCGTTCATTTATAATCTAAACCATCTATTTTAAATCTTAAAATAGTTTACTATAGGCTTCCCACACTTAATAATCTCAGATTAGGTCAAAAGATAAAAGCAGCCACACATCATATAGACAAAAAAAGAGGGAGGCAATAAGAGGGAGGCAATGGCACAGCATTAGCCAACGGAACTTTCAGATATGATAATCGCCACTTCTCCTTCTTCAGCCGCACACTAAAGCCAACTGCTATTTTCTTTTTTTTTTTTTTTTCCTTTTTTTGGCAAATAACTTTTGCTCATATAGTGCTACTATAATAACAGGATTTTGTTGGGCTTTTAGTTATTGAAGAAAATGAGGAAAAGAAAATTGAAGAAGAAGAGAATTTAGAAGAAGATGATGACTGTATTGATCTTAATGATGATGATTGATGACTATGGACTATAATTATAGTTTTATTATAGAAGATGCTTTAGAAATTTTAGCTATAGGAATATAATTATAGTTTTATGTCTCTTGAACGTATTCTTTTTTTTTTTTTTTTTCAATTTTACGTTTCTTAAATATGTTAAGTTATAATTTTAGGCTTGTGTTGTGTTTGTAGTTCTATTAGCCTTAGTTTATGATTTTTTTTTTAAAATTTTTTGTGCCTTACTTCTATAAGGTGCATGCCTTTGCCTTGCGCTTCAGTTCCAGAATCCCTTTGTGCCTTAATGTGCATTTTGCCTTTAACAACTATGGTCATCACCTTAGAAGTCCATAGTTTGTCCTTCTTATTGGATAAGGGGAAAAAAGGGAATTCAGAGTTGCAAATTTAGGGAATTTGTTTGGCTTTAGCAACTGGAAACATAAAAAGATATTTGAATCACTTCAAAATTTACCTAGAGCAATAAGCATCTTATCTGTCAGAAATAAGCGTGGTTTTGAGACCCTATCAGCAAAAGCATCCAATAAATCTTCCAATCGCCTATATAAGTCCAGAATGCGAAGATATTACAAATAACAACAAAATCAGACTTCAGTATCTATGAAGAATTCCAAAATTACAATCAGACTTTAGTATCTGTGAAGAATTACAAAATGTGGGTTCTTTACCACAAATTTTACAATATATACATTTATACATGCAGAATATTAAGGATAACAATATTAAAAAGATAAAAGAACAAGAAAGCATTCTTCTTCTATGAAAGGATGAAAACAATTCAAACAAAGGGTTGTAATTCTAAGTTTTAACAACGTTACACTTATAATCACTAATTAAAAGTATGCCAATTGCCAGAAAATGGAACTATAAACTTAAGAGTTCGAGTAATACAACTATCGTCTATATTGCAAATTCGTTCATCCTTCCAAATTGTAAGAAACATTCTAAGCAACTCTTTATAAACTGTATATTCTTTATTGCCCCGATATTTAATTCACATTATTAAGGAATGGTTTATACAATTCCTCAATTAACTCCTATTCACAAATTTTACTTGCAGAGTCAAGTAATTTCACAATCCAATCCTGTCCTTTAGATGCAATATGAAGATAGAATACAAAAGCTTTTAGAACATATGGATAATGAGCTAAAAGGACATGCTTTGCCAGGGAGATAGCCTCAACCATGAACAAAACATACAGCTAACAAGCACATGATCTCATTTAACATTCCATTTTGAAAGAAAATGCTTCCACTTTACCCATGCCAAAACCAAACTAAGCTTCTAATTTATGAATGAGTTTATATCCACAATGCACCCGAGTTACATGCAATGACAACAAAAGCCAAACTTGAAAAAAGCACAAGGAATATATATATATATATATATATATATATATATATATATATATAAACTTACTTGTAAACTTTCCAAAACAGAACCCGAAGCCCTTCTTGGAAGCTAACTGATGTAACTATAAGTAATGCATATGGCCACCAAGTTGTCGATTTCAGAGGAAAAAATGCCTTCCATGTTCCCGAAAGCACAATGAGACTTATAAGCCATAGCAGTGTACTACATAGATCGATAGCAGAACATGAGACCATAAAAAGACAGATCGACATCAAACCAAAAACGACATTAAAAAAAAAAAACACTTGGTAACAATTTTCATTAACTTGACTAGAAATTACAAAATCCTAACGGAAATACATAGCAACTATAAGCTCTATCCTCATTTAAGAATAAAATTAACCAAAAACAATGTGGGAAACCATAAAGTTTTCAGCTTTAGTTCATTTTTCACTTCAAGATTCCTACTTCCCATAAACAGTGCTGATGGGCAAGGAAAGAAAACATTAGCAATGAAAAAGAAAAGAAAATCTATAGTCATTTAAGAGTAAAATTATGCAAAACCTAATGTGGGAAAGCATAAATTTTCAATTTTGTTTCATTTCCCAGTTGAAGTTGCAACTTTTCGTATAGAATGTTGTTGAGAAACGAAAGAGAGCACCTGAAAAGAAAAAGAAGAGAATTTGAAGTGGTGGGTAATAATATTTACGTACCTGGAGAGAACAGTTAGGATCAAGAAAGGCTTTTTGGAGATAACAGAGACGAACAGCCAAAGAGAAGGTCCTACAGCTAGCAAAGCGTATCCGATCCCAGCTGCCATTGTCATTTCCTCTTTCTTTTCCCAGCTTGATTACAGCAACCGAACAAAGCCCATATGCGAGGAGGGAAAGGAAAAGCTAAAGAGAGAAAGGAAAAGGATAGTAACAATAATGTTTATACCAAACAGGTCCTCATTATTTACCTAGATTTTAGTAAAAATTAATGCAATAATTGTCTTTTTCTTATTTAAGGTTAATTACGATTTTATCCCTATAATTTACATTAATACATTGCTTCATCTCTTATTTTATATAAATTAATATTTAATATTTAGTTCTTAATTTTTGATTTTGATAATTACAAATATAAGTTGAATACTAATACTTATTTGTTCATATATTAAACCTCTCAATAGCAAAAGCACCAAAATAAAAAGCGTAAAGATCAAAAGCAACAAACAAATTCAATGTCATAAGTCTCATTGTTTATCTTATCTAAGATGAACAGTTCTATGCGTGTTAGAATAGGCCTTAATATATCAAGAAAAAAAAGAAAATTTTAGGTAGAGAAGTAAAAGGTTTAAATCGTCGTTGCACAACTCTACTAAATTGCCTATGTAGAATAAAGTCATGTCAAGGTTTTGAAACAATTTCAAACATATTAAAATAGGTTCACTCACTATGAATAAATTTTAGATTTTTCACACAAAATATTAGAATAGACTAACCAAGTGTTGAATGGTCAGTTGAAATGACCTTACGCATCATTATAATAAACTTAAAAGAATTCATTCAATATGTAATGGCTTATAAAGTCATGAAATATATCAGTTGCACCTATTCATCATGAGCAAAAATGAAAATTTTCAAAAAGAATGTTTGAACAGACTAAAAGTATCAACAATGGTCTTCTTGAGCAACCTTATTCATTATGCCTTAAATTGAATACCTTACATACACAAGTGAATCCACCTTAAGACTTTTAGAGTGATTAAAATGTACTATCCTGTTCATCATGAACAAAATTTAGTTTTCTAAACATAGAACATTTGGATGGGTTATAACCAAATGGAACGACCTTGTTCATGAAATTAGAATTTAAAAAGTCTATGAATAGGAAGTCCATTTTTCGAATACGCCAACTCCATTGTGAAACAGCCTTGTATAACTAGTGAACAAATTTAGCTAAACTAACTAATGGAATGGTAATGTGTGAAAAGGAATAACCCCATTTAAACTTGAAGATAATTGAAGTAGCATATTTTTACCTAAGAATGTTTTTGTTCATATAAATGAATAGGTCATTCACAATTAAAAGCTAGTTTTTTTACAACCTCAAATTTGGTTAATCTATGAGTATTGACTAATTTTCTAACTAGTGCTATATAAGGGGTAACTCCTCACTGGTGAAAGAGTTAGAAAAAAAACTTACACAAGGTCTAATATTCAAAAGTGATCATCATCATCTTCTTCTTCTTTCTCAAACATTTCATTTGTATTTTGATCTTACATTGGGTAGCTCGAAAGCAACTAAATGAGTGATTCTTCTTTATGAAATATTTATATTCTTATATATAAAGTTTTATTTATAGGTTGAAAAAAAAACCTTTAAAGAGACTTTGTGAAAGACTTAAGATAGTGCCTATAAATCTATCTTGGAAAAAGCTTTGATAGGAATTTTTAGTACATATTTTTAGGTTATGATTAGGAATTTTCGTTACTTATTATATTATTTTATTTTGGAATAAGTTCCGTTTCTATCTCTTTTATGTTTGCACAAAAATTTCTCAAAAATATGCTTAATTGTGATTTTCTAACTATGTTGCATGAGCTATTGTATGACCCATGCTTTGGACAATATAGTAATACATAATTGACCAATCAATAGAGCATGATCGCATAAATAATTAAATGTATAGGTAGTTGCGTAGCCTATGCATCGAGTTATGTAGATTGATGGGGACAAAATCACTAAATGTAGTAGGAGGCTCTCTTTTAAGCAACAAAGAGACCTAATGGAATATTCATTCTAGAGTGAAAAAAGGCAAATATGAGGAGAGAAGCTTGTGTTAGTTATGTGTTCTAGGCCAATTGTTGTAATGGATATTTTATTAATAATGTCATAGTTGCAATTTTATTAAATATCTCTTTTATAATTCGATTACAACCAAATTATAAATTCCATGAATAGTTAACTCTACCTCATATTATCAAGTATGTGACTTGATAGTAACACCTTTAGGTGTAAAGAATTTTATTCTAAATTGTCTCTAGTCGATCATTATTGTTGGGATAGTAATTAATGAAAACTAGTATGTGTTTAATTGATGATTATGTTTTATTAGTCATAGATATGTGATATTAAATCAAACACACAGATACATGTCTAAGAAACATTACATTGGATTGACCCGCTATGAGAACACTACATAGATTAATAATTATAAACAATTATCATGCAATAGTATTAACTTAATCTTGTAACCTAAAAATCACCATGGATTCTAATGTAATGAACTTCATGTTTGGCACAATCCAACATTGTCTTTAATTAGATGATTATATTGACTGATATAAGATATTAAGTAAATCATATAGAGGAATATGAACGATTGAGAGAGAATTTGTCCCTCATATATTTATGAAAATATATTTTTAGGCCTTTCGATAAGTTAGATTGAAAAAATAGCATGACCATGGAAAAACGTATTGATAAAGGTTATCAATGTCATTTTACATTAATCTACTTGGAGATTGAGAAATAATTGAACTGCATAAGGATCACATGATCCATGCTTTATGTTCAATTGAGATATAATGTGATAAAAAGATTATATTACTATTTATAAAATAGGTTAGGTTGGATCATTGACCTTCACATAATTTGGATAGTCATAAAGTTTTGTCAGAGGTCACTTATGACTTATAAGCCAAAATAGGTTTTTGAGCCACATCAACATTATGTGAACCTACAGGGTCGTACATATACAATAGGCCTAAAGTAAAATTGGGTTTTACTACTTTTTCTATTTGTAATTTAGATAATTAGAGATATTATAGAAATTATTTTAGATATTCATTTCATTTTAAAAGGGTAAAACGAGATAGAATATCATATTATCTGTATCTTTTAAGATACAAAGTTGGTATAAATATCTTAATGATTAAGATATATATGCACATTTTAGGGTTTTCTAAAACACATAAAATATTAATATTTTAAGAAAACATTTTAGAGAGAGAAACCCTAGTGGTTGCACATTTTTTTTTTGAGAGAGCCTATTCGTGTGGATACCTACAAAGGACGTTCAACAATTTTGTAGTGTCTCAATCCGATAAGCTACATTTCAAGCTCGAGGTTGGATATTACAGGTATAAACCTTCTCTCTACCTTCCAACAAATCTATAATATTTCGCATGAACTAGTAAGATTTGCATCCTTTCCTATTAATTTAATCGAATCGCATGGATCCTTGGTGGGATTCTATGTAGAAAAGTTTTTATTTTTCTATTATGTTTGTTTTACGAATCTCAATAATGGTATCAGAGCCACTTGCAAATTTGATTAAATTGAATTTGATATTATTCTAAGTAGGTGTTATATATGTGAACATGGATGTGTTGTATTGAAAATCATTTCAAAGATTTGACATAAAACGGATTGATTTTAAAGTGATTTGATTAAACAGGATGAAAAACGAAAACAATACATTAATTTGATTAAGGTGTTTTAGGGTTTAATGTGATTAAACATTTTTTACCCTGTAAATTTGATTAACACGTTTACTGTTTCTTGTAATATGTTATTAATATGATTAATACAGTATAACAAGATTCGCTATTCTATTTTTCATCTTATTAATCATAGCATTTTGTTTAATTATTAAACATATGATAATATATTTCGAACAAATTCATTAATGTTATAAGGTCAGTTTCATCATTGAATATGAATTATTTATTTATAATAGATTAATAATGTTCACAAGTTTGTTTAAGTGTTAGATAGTGATTAATTAGTTCTATTATGAATAGATTAGTTAATCTAAATGATTAAACCTAATAGAATTTAAGTAGTGACTCATACAAACGAGTAAGTTAAACTGTTTACCTTTCGAGGGTGCTACCCCACACCCTTGCAAAAGACATTGCCCCCTTGACCCCCAGCTGGGGGTGTTGCCCTTTGACCCTAATAGGGGCGTTGCCCCTAGGACCTTGTAAGGGGCATTGCCCTTGACCCCGTGTGGACTTTTATCATAAATTGTTAACTGCTCTAACATAATCTGTTTAGTGTTTTAGATGTTTTGCTTATGTGTTTTTGCACAGTGCATGGCATAACCCTTTAGTAGACCAATGTGATTGGATTTTGATTTCTTTATTTCAAAGGTTGTAATTTTAACTACGGCTTGTATGTCATTTATTTTTATCATTAACATTTATTTTATTAGCAGTAATAGAATAACATAGTTTACTATTTTTGTAAATTGCAATTTGTAATGGAGATTTTTAAGGTATAAGATGGTGATTCTCATGGCACAAGATGGTGATCTTCAAGGCATAAGGTGACAACCACTAATGGCAACCATGCTATGACATGTTTATTTTCATTGTTATGTGATGTATGATTTGCAACATAATACATAATAGATTAAAATTGGTGAAATCCCTTAATAAGGTTAAGTAATAAAAATGCCTACCATAAATTAAACATTTGTCATGACTTTGATTCTTAAATATAGATTTTGCTAAAGCAAAGTATATTAGGCCATCTTAGTAAGATAAGGTGGATAATGATGATATCTATAAGTTTAAAATAGTTAGACTTAACTAGGTTACTAAAATGGTTTTGAACTTAGGGCATAAGATTGGATAAGTTAAGACATATGATGTCAATATCCCATAGTTATCCAAGAGTTACATAAAATGTAATTGGTAAAGTGTTACCTACCAAAATAATCCAAATTTTAAGTAATAAGCCAAAACTTACTTAGAATTAGGTGAAATATGGATCTTGGCCCACTAAATATTTCAATTATTGAAAATTGTAATTTGAGGGTGAATGATTTGATAAAATTTAGTCAAAGTTTAAATTTAATAAAGTGTTAAGTGCACTGTATATATCTTTGTTATAGATTATGCTTTAAATAATACCTCTAATTTGTCATTGCGATCAATCCTTGGGAAGGATAACTTGAATGAGACTAATTTCCTAGACTGGTATAGAAACTTGAGAATTGTTCTCAAGCAAAAAAGGAAGGAATATGTCCTAGATCAACCGATTCCCACAAAGCCTATTGCTAATGCTCCTAGAGCCCAAAGGGATGCTCACATTAGGTATCTCTATGACTCAATAGATGCCATTTGCCTCATGCTTGCTAACATGAAATTAAAGCTTTAAAAGCAACTGATGAAAATAGAGGCTTATATTATGATGGGCCATCTCAAGGAAATGTTCTAAGAAAATGCTCGAATTAAAAGGTTAAATACTATTAAGGCTATACTCTCGTGTAAGTTAGCAGCTAGTAGCTAAGTTAGTCCTTATGTTCTAAAGATGAAGGGTCATCTTGATCATTTGTAAAAACTTGGTCTTGCTATTAGCTAAGAGTTGGCTGCTAACATCTTTCTCCAATACTTGTCTGATTCATATGATGTATTCCTTATGAACTATAAAATATATAATATGGAGAAAGTGTTTTAAATTGCATGGGATGTTCAAGACTATTGAATTGAACATCAAGAATAACACTAAAGAGGTTCTAATGGTTAATAAGGGGAAAGATATGAAGAAGAAGGGAAAGGGAAAGAAAAAGGCTATAAAAGACTTAAAGAAGCCCAAGCCCCTAAAGGAGGAAACATGTCATCTATGTAATGAGCTAGGTCATTGGAAAAGAAATTACAAGATCTATCTCAACAATTTGAAAAAGAAAAAAGACATTCAAGTACTTTTGAATTCACTTCATAGGTATTAAATACCATGAATGGATCTCACATTTGTAATAATGTGCAAGGTTTAAAAAGGAGTAGATCTTTGGCCAATAGAGAGGTGAACCTACGGGTTATGAATGAAGCAAGAATTGCTGCCTTAGCCATAGGAACTTATAAGTTAGTTTTGCCTAGTGGACTTGTTTTGACATTGAATAATTATTATTATATGCCTACTTTGAGTAGGAACATTATTTCTATTTCTTATTTGGACATTTAATGTTTTGATTTTTTTTTTTGTAAAGAATGATAAATACTTTATTTCTTATGATGACATGCTTTATGATTATGCTCATCTATCAATGTTTTTAATGTCATAAATCTTGAAAATAAAAATGTTAAGTTCATCTATAATATTGATACCAAAAAGCATAAATCTAATGACTCAAGTTCTAATTATCTCTAACACTGTCGTTTGGGCCATATAAATATGAAACACATATCAAAGCTCCAACAACATGGACTTTTAAATTCATTTGATTCTAAATCATTTGAAACATATGAATCTTGTTTATTAGGCAAAATGACTAAAAATGCTTTCACTGGGCATATTGAAAGGGCTAATGACTTATTGGGCCTAGTACATACTGATGTATATGGACCATTAAGTTCAAACGCTAGAGGAGTTTTCAGTACTTCATCACTTTCACAGATGATTATAGTGGGTGTGGCTATATCTATCTTATGAAACACAAATTTGAATTGTTTGAAATGTTCAAAATTTTCAAAAATAAAAGCATAAAACTAACTTGGTAAAATATTAAAGCATTTTGATCAAATAGAGGTAGTGAATATTTAAGTAAAGAATTCACTAATCATTTTATGGATTGTGGGATAGTTTGGCAACTAACTCCACCAGGAACACCACAGTGGAATGGTGTATCTGAATGGAGAAATAAAATCTTATTAGATATGGTTCAATTTATGATGAGTCAGATAGATCTTCCAATCTCTTTTTTGGCGTATGCTTTAGAAACTGTTACATTCATGCTAAACAGAGCTCCATCTAAGGCGGTTGAAAAGACACCATATGAGATATGAACTGGGAAATCTCCTAGTTTGTCTTTTCTAAAGATTTGGAACTATGATGCTTATGTGAAACATCAAATATTAGATAAATTGGCACTTGAATTTGGAAAAATGCTATTTTTTGGGATATTTTAAAGAAACTAGAGGATATTACTTCTATAATACTTTTGAGAACAAAGTGTTTGTTGTTAAAAATGGTGTCTTTTTGTAAAGAGAGTTTATTTCTAAAAGAACCAATGAGAGTAAAGTTCAACTCAAAGAAATTCAAAAACCATAAGATAGTGTTGAATCACCTATGCAACCTCAATAGGATTCGTAAGCGGTTATTAAACCTGTATAGTTAACATAACTCCAAGAAGGTCTATAAGAACCCATCAAATACTTGAGACACATGGATTTCTTTTAATTGATAGTAAAGAAGTGATGCTTGTAGACCAAAGTAAGCCCACATCCTATTAAGAAGTTGTAGATAGTCCAGAATTTGAGAAATGGCTAGAAGTAATGAAGTCTAAAATGTAATCCATGTTTGATAATCAAGTATGGACTTTGATTGATCCACTTGATGGTTTTAAAAGTACTGGGTGGAAATGTTTCAAAAAGAAAACATATATGGATGGCAATGTGCATACCTAGAAAGTAAGGTTAGTTATAAAAAGGTTACAAGCAAACACATGGTATAGACTATGATGAAATCTTTTCACTAGTTATTATGCTCAAATCTATTTAGATTCTACTTGCCATAACAACATACTATGATTATGAAATATGACAAATAGATGTCAAAATAGCATTTCTTAATGGAAATCTTCTTGAGGATGTGTATATGACACAACTAGAAGATTTTATCAGCCTTGATAATTTTAGAAAGATTTACAAGCTTCAAAGGTCCATTTATGGATTGAACTAAGCTTTTCGAAGTAGGAATCTTCATTTTGATAAAGCAGTCAAATAGTTTGGCTTTATCAAAAATGAAAATAAGCCTTGTGTTTACAAGAAGGTTAGTGTGAGTGTAATAGTTTTCCTTATGCTATATGTTGATGACATATTACTCATTGGAAACAATATCCCTTCTCTATAAAATGTGAAATTATGGTTAAGGAATTGTTTTTCAGTGAAAAACTTAGGTGAAGTCTCTTATATCTTGGGCATCAAGATATATTGAGATAGATCTAAAAGGTTTTATTGGCTTAAGTTAGAGTAAATACATTGATAAGGTACTAAATAAGTTTAGTATACAAGATTCCAAGGAAGGATTCTTGCAAACCTCATATGCATAACTCTTAACAAGACTCAATATCCATAAACACAAGATGAGTAAAAACATATGAGCAGGATTCCATATGCTTATGCTATTGGATCTATCATGTATGCCATGTTATGTACTCAACCTGATGTCTCATATGCATTGAGTACAACTAGTAGGTACCAGATAGATCTAGGTGGAAGTTATTGGACAACTATTAAGAATATCCTTAAGTACTTGAAAAGGACTAAGGATGCATTTTAAATATATGAAGGACAAGAAGACGTTGGTTGTAAGTGGTACATAAATGCTAACTTCCAGAATGACAAGGATGACTTTTGATTGTAGTAAGGTTATGTGTTTTGTTTGAATGGAGATGCAGTAAGCTGGAGAAGTTCAAAGCAAGACACCATTGCCAATTCTACAATAAAAGTTAAGTATGCAACTACCTCAGAAGTAACTAAGGAAGTTGTTTGGATCAAGAAATTTATCACTGGACTGGATGTCGTACCTAACATTTTAAATCTAGTGGACTTGTATTGTGATAATAATAGAGGCATAGAATAAGTTAAAAAGACAATATCACAACAATAATCTAAAAATATATTCAAACGTTTTCATCTCATTTCAGAGATCATTGAAAGGGGAGACTTAAAGATATGTAGACCAATGACAACATTACTAATCCATTCACCAACCGTTGTCACAACCAAAACATAAGAGTTATGCTATGTAAATGGATATTAGATACAATTTTGATTAGGCTAAGTGCAAATAGGAGACTATTAGTTATATGCCCTAGGCCAATTCTTATAATAAGTATTTTCTTAATAATTTCATGATTGTAATCTTATTAAATATCTCTTTTATATTTTGATTATGGCTAAATTCTAAATTATGTGAATAGTTAATTTCGCCTAATGCCATAAAGTATGTGACTTGATGATAAAACCTTTAGGTGTAAAGAATTCGATTCTAAATTATCTTTAGTCGGTTGTTATTATTGGAATAGTAATGAATGAAGACTAGTATGTGATTGATTAATGATTATGTTTTACTAGTAATAAATTTGTGATGTTAAATCAAACACATAGATTAAGAAACATTGTGTTGGACTAGGATGGTTAATCCTAAGTCTTAAACCTCTTTTGATATTGACAAAAAAGATTGATCAATTCTAATGTTTCAATTAAGTATTGTTTTGCAGTTTTTAGATAGTCTTTAAATTTGAAGTTGGATGAAGTCCATAATCTCTAAAGAAAGCAAAGTGTCTCCTAATTTGTGATCGCAACTTCATAAATCGCGACCATAAATTGGACCAAGGCAGGTTGACAAATTGGACAGACGAATTCGCGGACCACTTCTCTGCCGTGATCAATTCGAAAGAAGGAGAGCCAAAGTCACAGGCGAATTCATGATGTGTGTCACGCCTCAGTCGCGACTGCGAATTTTGAAGTAACTCAAGAGGGAATCAAGTGCACATTCATAACATGACAAGTGTCCCAAGTGACCGTTGGACGACAAAAATCGTGATGGTAACTTATGGGTAGCGACCGCGAATCATGAAGAAGAAGATGAACATTTTGATAGACAAATTTGCGTCCTAAGTCACGGCTTATGCTAGAAAAATTGCGACCGCTACTTTTGTGAGCAGGTGAAAGGCAACGACTATATTTTCCTAATGAACCAATAGAAAGATGACACATGGCTAGCCGTTAGACACAAATGAGGATTTTCACCGTAATTTTGACTTCTATATGGAAAATTGAAAAATCACAACCATGAAAGAGTAGTAGCAACCGCGAATGAAGCCTGATAAGCATTTAATGCAGAATCTATCTAGCATACTTTGGAGATTTGCTACCAGTTTTATTGCAACATCTCTTTAGTTGGTAGAGGCTATAAATATCTCACCAAACAGATGTAAATGCAAGAGAATTCATTAATTTGTAACCAAGCTCTCGCAATTTTGCTATTCAATCTTTTCTCTTCTTTAGGTGATTATTTGGTGTGAGCATAAGCACCATTTGTAAAGGTTGTAGTGTGAGCCTGTAAAAACACTAAAAGAGGTTATTGTTTAAGCCTTAAAAACATAAGTGTAAAGGTTGTTGTGCGAGCCTCAAAAACACAAGTGTAAAGGTTATTGTGTGAGCCTTAGAAACACAAGTGTAAAGGTTTGGTGTGAGCTTAGAAACACCATTGGAAGATAGTGGAACACCCAATTACTGAGAATTGGGGAGTGAACATAAGGTCAATTATACCCAAACCACTATAAATCTTGTGTCTCTACTATACTCATTTTCCTTCTTACCTTTTTGTTTTAATTCTTATATACCAATTCAACTCCCTCCCCCCCCTCCCCCCTTTCTTGATGCCTAGGGCCAATAAGTGGTATCAGAGCCTAAACACTCAAACAAACTTATATTGGTGAGTAAAAGATCATGGCACAAGAGGGAATCCACTCACACTTTAAGCCACACTTTGACGGAACAGACTATACTCATTGAACGTATAGAATGGAAATCTACCTTGACACAAATATGGTGGACCTCTGGGATGTGGTTGTCAAAGTATGAAAGCCAACCACTAAGGTAGTGGTTGGAATTGAAGAACTTATCCCAAGAGAAGAATGGGTTGAAGCTCACCGAAGATGAAATGGCAAAAACAAGAGGGTAGTGGTTATTCTTCTAAGCTCTTTCTCTAGAGAATAGATTGGAAGAGTGCAACATTGTCAAACAACACATGCTATTTGGAAGACACTTAAGAACTACCATGAAGGCATAACACTAGTAAAGTCAAGCCGGTTGGAGATGTATGTGATCGAATGGGAGCTATTCATGATGACGGATAATGAAAGTATCACCAAAATGATGAATAGGCTCTTATCTATCGACACCAACATGAAGAAATTCGGAAGGACTCTTACAAACTATGAGGTAAACACAAAAATCCTCAAAACTCTTCCTTTAGATAAATTTGGTGCTAGAGTATGCAGCATCCAAGAGCCCAATCCGAAGATTGGGAAAGTGCCAATAGACGTGTTGATAGGCAAACTCTTAACTTATGAGTTGGCCTTACAAAAAGATGAACAAATGAAGAAGCTAAGAGGCCAAAAAGATAAACCAAAAAAAGAAAGAAGAACCCTAGCTCTTAAATTTTTAACAAAGGAGAAGGAGGTAGAAATTACCCCAAATGATGAAGAAAGTGACAAGGAAGAAGAGCAACTAGCAATGTTCTCAAGTAGGACAAAGGAGTTGATCAAAAGAAGAAAAGAAAGAAAAGGCTTCAAGAAGACAACTCCTAGTCTAAGAGAAAAATCCAATGATGTCACTTGCTATGAATGTGGCAAGCAAGGCCACATCAAGTATGAGTGTCCCAAATTGAAGAAGAAGAAGAGATAGGATAATGAAAAGAAGAAGAGCTCTTCAACCACTTAGGATGACGGTTCAAGTGAAGAACAAGAAGAAGGAGAAGTTGCCAATATTTACTTCATGGCATAAGAAGATTCTACAAATGAGTAAGTACTTCTCATTCTAATTATGATTTTGAATTTGATGAGATTGATGAAGAACTTCTAGAGGCTCTAACCATGAGATGTGACAAATACAAGTCACAAATGAAATCTTACAAAAGAAAATGTCAAAAGCTAGAGGATGAATATAAATCCCTCAATGACATTATAAGAGAATTGAGAGCATCTAATGATGAGCTCAAAAAATTAATGGACAGTCTTTCTATATCATCTTTTTCAATGGCTTCACTAAGAAAGGAGAATGACATTCTAAAGGGAGAAGTCATTGAGCTTAGAAGCTCAATCTCCAAGTTCCATAAAGAAAAAGAAGCCTTAGACACGTTGATTGTGTCACAAAGACCTCCACTAATTAGACATGGTCTAGGCTTCAATGGAGCCTCCTTATCATCTCAAATTACATTTGTTAGATCTTTAAAACATCAAACCTAAGGGTTAAGGTAATTAGGAAGAAAAGTGCTCCTAGTACTAAGCCTTCTAAGCCTAAAGGCAAAAGGAAGGCTCCCTCAAGCTCTAGAGCCAAGACTCAAAAAGCTAACCATGCCTATATGTACAACAAATAGCATGGTCACTCTCATAAAAAATTCTTTAATCCTACTCATCATACATGTACATGCATGCATTCACATGGTCAGGGTATGAAAAAACCTCCTACTCATACTAAATTTATGCAGAGAAGAAAAACTCCTAAGTCTAAACTCCAATGCCATTATTGCATGAGATTTGGACACATTAATATTCATTGCTATATTAGGAAGGCTTACTTCAAACTAGAGGACCCTTTAATTCCTAACCCCTAAGGACTTAAGTATGCTTGGGTACCTAAGAAAAGCTAACTCACTTTTAATGTATAGGGGAATGTGGCTGCCACCAAATCAAGCAATTGGCATGTGGATAGTGGATGTTCCAAGCATATGACTAAAAATAGAAAGCTATTCACAACATTAAAAGAAAAAGAAGATGGAGATGTCACATTTGGTAACAATGCCAAGGGTAAGGTAATTGGCATTTGAACCATTGGTAAGAATGATTGTCCTTTAATTGATAATGTTCTTCTAGTTAGTGGCTTACAACATAATTTGTTAAATATAAGTCAATTGTGTGACAAAGGTAACAAAGTCACCTTTGATCCTAAAGAATGCTGAGTCACCACTTTAGTGGATGATGATGTTATTTTCAAAGGAGAAAGGAAAGACAATACCTATTCAATTGACTTAGACAATTTGGCTAACCGATCTTTTAAGTGTCTTATGTCTATGAGCAATAAAACTTGATTATGGCATAAAAGGCTTGGACATGCAAGCATGGATCTTCTTCAAAGCCTATCTAAAGGAAAGTTAATGGAAGGACTTCCCAACCTAAACTTCTCTAATGACAAGACATGTGGTCCATGCTAAATGGGGAAGTAACACCATGCCTCTCACAAAGCCAAAAATGTTGTAAGTTTAACTAGACCCCTTCAACTTATTCATATGGACTTGATAGGACCCACTAGAAGTGTTGGCTTAGGTGAAAAGTATTATGCACTAGTCCTTGTAGATGAATACTCTAGGTTTACTTGGATATCTTTTCTAACTCATAAGAATGATTCATTTGATGCTTTTAGAAGCTTTGCAAAAAGAGTTCAAAATGAAAAA
>CATIWR010026748.1:0-63998 GCA_949677035.1 Omphalea diandra
GACCAAAAGCCGCCACCTGACAATTTGGTGCAAGAGGAATACGTAATACGCATTCTTACTCATATACGTGATGACACGTCCCAATCGACTGTGTAGTTGGTTCCGGTGAATCCTGGCCCCTCCACGTGCACTTAGAAAGAGTAATATATGGAGAGTCCTAAAGATTTTGGACTCCCTGAGCGCGTGCATATGTGAGTTTTATGTGCTGGTTCATTGTTGTCTGTCTCGTTTTGTAAAAATAATTAATCAATTACGTTGTATACACCAATCTCTTAAATCACACCACAAATTTAATTAAATAATTTTTTTTAAGATTAAAGAATTATAACTAAAATTAGAAAATTATTATACATAATAAGCTGCGGTTAAAAAATCTACAATACTATAAGTTGGATTAAGATCAATATTTTTAAAATTAGACTGAAAATTAAATTAATCAGTTAATTAATTTTCTTGATTTTATTGATTTAATACAATATTTTTGTAATTAGATTGATCAGTAAATTGATTAGTCGGCCGATTCTCGATTTGATAAATCTGATCAATCCGATTCAATTAATTTAATAATAAATAAAATTCAAAAATATTACTAAAGTAACTTTAAAAATTAGAAAAATATTAAAAATATAAATATATTTATCATAATTAAAAAATATAAAAATAACATTAAAAATTAAATTGAACCCAATCAAATTGATCATTGATTTTTGATTTAGTAGTCCAACAGGCCAATTCAGTTTTTATTTTTAAAATATTGATTTGATGAATTTAATCGATTTTGTTTAATAAATATTTTTTAAAAATATAAATAATACTTAAAATGTTTAGAAAGTTAGAAAAAAATTATTATATAATAAAAATAAAAAATGATATTTTTAATATACAAACTTTGAGTATAATAATGTAACTTTAAAAAAAATTTAAAATTTTTAATAAAATAATATAATTTTAAATTAAATTAATTTATTTTTAATTTTTAATTATAAATAATTTTTTTAATTATTTAATTTTTAACCTTTAATCGAACCTAACAATTGATCATTCCCATATTTTAAAACACATATCCAAGACCACCATAAAATTTTGCGTCATTTTGCCAGGTAGACTCCAACAAGGTACAACTGGACAGGTGGTAGACATGTGAAATGACAAAATTGCCCTTCACTATTTTATGCGACATGGGAAAGGAGAGTAATATGAACCGTTGAGTTGTTATCTGTTTTGTTTGCTAAAAGGTGGGATCTGAAGAGATTGTTGTGATAAAATAATGCGCAAATGGAAGTATCAAAAACTTTAGGCTTATGGATTTTTTTTTTTCGAAATGCAGAATTAATGCTTTTGTTATATACATATGGAACGTGCGGTTGTTATGGGAATTTTTTAGATAACCAACAAAGATGTGTTGAATACCAAAATCAAGCCAGAATAGTTCTTCGTGTAAGGTGGTTTATTATTTTGGATTAGTGGATGGATGCACAAAAAAGAATCATCAACTTTTGATTTGTTTGTTCATATGATTAGTTAGTATTCATGTCCAAGGTTCAAGAACTTGGAATTCAATTGCACCCCTTTTTTCATGTAAATAAATAATTGGTATTTGATTCGCATAAATTCAAATAATCTCATATATATATATATATATATATATATATATATATGAGATTATAAAAAAGATATTCAGCATTTAATATAATTTGAAATTTTATTTTTTAATGAATTTGAAGATAAAATTTATAAAATCTGCCTCTTCTGATCTTGTTAAATTCTCATCATCAATTAAAAGACAGTTTATAAATAAGATGAGTTCCTACATACAATTGATATGATCATTTCTCATAGTTTGAAAGGGAGAATTTCATATGAAGATGATCCATTGTAATAAAAATTGAAGCATCCATTGATAATGAAACAAACAAACCGATAAAATTAGTGAGGGAGTTCCACTTGTTAAAGGTGTGTACTACGTTAAAGATTTCAAACTTTACGTGTTGATTGGAGGCAGTAGAAATGGAATCCAATTCCTACATATATGGTACTTTGTAATTCACTAGACCGCCTATGCAGTGTTTTGAAAACCATGTCGGATCAATATATCGGTAAAATAAAAAATTAGATTGGTGATAATTTCGATTAGGTACTATTTGATTTTCAAGATAATTTTTATATTTTTAAATATTATAAATATATTTATATATTTTTAATATGTTTTTAATTTTCTAAAATTATTTAAATAAATATTTTTTAAAATTTTATTTATTATTCAATCAATTGAATTGAATTAGTAAGATGGATCGGTCTAGTTGACCTACAAACCAATTAATTGACCGATTCGATTTTAAAAATATTAGACCTATGTTGTGTATTTTTGCAAAACGCATAAAGTTTTAAATTTTAGGTTTACGAAAATATTTTTTTATAATAAATTTTTTTAACAACAATATTTTATAAGAACAACATTTTATGAGAAAGATTTTTTTTTATGTTTAGAATACATTAAAATTTAAATTTTTTATTTATAAAATTATAATAAAATATAGACCACTAACTATTGTGAGTTTTACTAATTATTGGTGACCAGCATTGGCCGATGATGATTGATAATGAGTATTGGTAATTAAAGATGACTAGTGATAATAAGTACATTAATTATATAATTTATCTTTCATTTAAATGAGTTTTTCAAAATTTGAAAAATATATTTTTCTTTGAAAATGATTTTTTTTAAAAAATAAAAGTCATTGTCTTACAAATGGCCTAATTTTTCATTGGTTAAAAAATATTTTCTATCAATTAATGTTTTGGAAAGCTCTAATATCAAAAAACATTAGAAATTTATTTTTCACCAAACAAATGGACTCAACTCAGATTTTGTCTTTTCGAAAAGTTGGATCACATACTCACACTTACTACTAATATATATTAGTAAAATTGAAGTTTGTTTTATGTTATTGGCTCTCTATATTTTAATTCATATATATTAATCTTTTAAATTCGTATTTTTAATATATTAGAAATTTTATTATAGAAAATATAACACTAATAAAAAAATTCATAAATAACAAATATAAAAAATTATATTACTCTTTCACAATTGACAGACTAAGTTGTAGAAAATAAATAACATTTACTACTGTAACTCTAAAGTTTTTTACTTTTATTTATTATATAATATTACTTTTCTAGAATTGCCTATTCTATAATATTATTTTTCTAAACTTATGCGACTTTCAAGTAGTTTTGAAGCTGTCATTAATAAAATTCTCATCTAACTTATGCAACATTGTCTACATCATCTTATGAATTACATCATTTATTTGTAGTTGCTATATTATTTTGTGAAGTTAGTAACCCAAATAAGTTGTTTAATTCATTTTGAAAACACTTTTCAAATGATATAAAATTTGAACTTCACAACAGTTTAGAAATTCCTCTTACTTCAATATCTGACTTTTACTTGAAAAATAGGGTTTTGCTTGAGTTTGAAAAAGTATTTAATAAAAATTCATCATCCCTGATCGATCACAATTTACTTTTACCTGATATCGCGTTGATCAGTGATAGTAGCAATTGTTTATTAATTGGAGAACTGAATTACAATATTCAAAAGTTAAAATGTATTAAAGAATTAGTTGTATCTTTAAATGATGAACAGTTACACATATTTGTTGATGTTTTTGTTGTTGTTGAACATAATCAATCTGGGTTGTTTTTTATTTATGGTCACGATGGAACTGGCAAAACATATTTATATGAAGTTATAATATCTAAACTTAGATCAAAAGGTAAAATTGCACTAGTTGTCAGTTCATCTGGTATTGTTGTGTTGTTATTATCCAAAGGGCAAACAACTCATTCCTGATTTAAAATACAAATTGCCTTGCATGAATATTCGATGTGTGAAATTAAGAAAGGAATACAATTAGTGAAATTAATTCAAGCAAGGCATTTAGTAATTTGGGATGAAGCCCCTATGTGCCATAAATATTATTTTGAAGCTCTTGATAAATCATTCAGAGATATTTTACGCAAATCAGATGATGAGAAATTGAATAATCTATTTGGTGGAAAAACATTTTTATTTGGTGTTGATTTCACATAAATTTTGCTTCTTGTTGTGAACAGCAGTAAAGAAGATATTATTATTCGTCAATAACAAAATCTTACCTATGGCCTTTTTTAAAAGTTTATAAACTAATTGTTAATATGCACCTTCAATCCCAATGTGATGACTATTTTTTCTAACTGGCTTCTATCGGTCAAAAATCGAACAACGCCTATAGTAAAGTTGAATAAGAATGGTGAGCACCTTGATATCATAAAAATACCGAAAAACTTACTAATTACACATTATGTCGACCCAATACAACAACTAATTTCAAAATATATATCTGGATATAAAAGAAAACTATACTAACTATTGATGTATCAAAGACAATTCTATTATAACACCTATTAATGAAATCGTTGATGTAATTAACAATGAAATTGTTGATCTCATACCTAAAGAAGAAACAAAGTATTATTGTTTTGACTCGATATGTAGAGCATTGAATGGTTTTAATGAATTAGACTTGCTTTTAATTCTTTAAATTTCAATGGTCTTCCGCAACATCAATTAAGATTAAAAAAAAAAATATACCCCTTATGTTGTTAAGGAATCTTAATCCTAGTATTAGGAGTTAGAGTTATTGAAGCAGTAATAATAGCTAGGTTACATTGTGGAAATAAAGTTTGCATACTGTGTATTATTCTTTCCTACAACGAAAACAAATTTCCTTTTTATTGAAAAAAATACAGTTTTCGATTCGCGTTTGTTATTATATGACTATAAATAAAAGTCAAAGACAAACACTGAACAAGTATGTTTGTATCTGTATGACCATGTTTTCTGTCATGAGCAATTATATGTTGCTCTGTCTCGTGTTACATTAAATAAAAATTTTCGTATACTAATAAATAAAACATTTGTTTGATGATGCACATATGTGTGTAGATGTTACAAAAAACCTTGTGTACAAAGAAATTTTTGATGATTTAATTGTCACTATTGTTTGAATTACATTTTACATTTTTTTTGTTTACCTATAGTAATTTATAATACATATTTGCAATTTTTTCTTTCCCAACAATATGGATTATACATTGCTATTTGAGATTAATAGTGCAAGCAAAAATATTCCCATCAAGGTCCACGTTATAAGAATATGAAAATTTGTGAATATTTCCAATCCCGACGACTTATTCAACATGAAGTCTCTAATGCTTGATGAGCGGGCAATATGAATTATACACATTCTTTAGACTTTTTCTATTGGCTTTTCTTCTGAGTGTTGCTTTTACTATATATTTTTCATTTGTGCATTGTTGTTAGGGCGACACTATGCAAGGGACAATTCTGAAATAATTTACTGCTCATTTTCGTCAATTACTTATTGAAGAAAATATATATCATATATTGGGCTTCATCGTCATACCAACGCAAACTAATTATAGAATAAGCCACCATCCTCTCCGGATTAAATTACCACACAATGCTTTTGTCCAATTACTCCATGAAGATGACCCGCCGATTCCATTTGATAGATTTGAATTCTATGAGTTCGATATTGTTAAAGCTTGAGCCGGGGAAAAACATATCTTACAGGTTCTAAATATACTTCCTTTGTTAAATTTAATCAATGCCATTACTTTTACTACATTCATTCCTTAATTATGATATAATAAATATTATGCATTTTTGTATTTGTTTCAGATATTTTAGGCACAGTGACTGCTATTGGGTCAATTGAAGAGGCAAATATTATGGAACGAGTTGCCAGAAAACGACATATTCGAAATAGAAATTTTGCGTTTGTTATCTATTAAAAACAAATGGCTTCAGTTATTATTCCCATATTTAATGCTGACTAATTTATTTAATTATGCATCAATGAGATCTTAAATATTCTTCTCTAGGATACAATTGTCGAGCAAGTTTTCGAAGATCATGTTTTCAATGAAGAAACATGTGGACCTGTAGTGATAGTGTTCATACCTATGATAATTAAAAAATTCAATGGTACCAACTATTATTTTGATTTCCATCCAGTTGTTATTTTTAATTTCATGTTATTTGCAACCATTTCTTCTAATCTATATCGCAAATGAACTAGCTGTCAACAACTCATCAACAACGAAAGTTTACGTAAACCCTAAATTCCAGAAGTGCTTGCTTTTAAAGAAAGGTTAGTTCTTTGATTTGCTTATTCTCGATGATGTGTAGTGATTAATTTAATTATATAATTACCAATTGGTCAATCCTATTGAGGAAATAATTAAGCTCCAAACTGGAAGTCGCGTACCTAGGAATATTAAGGACGATAAAAATGTTAATGGGAATACAATTGCAAAGTTACTTGCACTTGATATTCACGCAGATAAGGTAAGCTTATATTTCATTACAATTGTAGTAATCTTTTATTAAAACACACATAAAACTAATTATTAGTATAAATTTAATTTAATTGACAGGATACAAAATTCACCTATCAAGCAACAATCAAAGATGTTAGTGTATCAATTGGGTCGTGATATAAGGCATGCCTATAAATTAAATGCAGTGTTCCAAATTTCAACAATAAGGTTTGGTGTAATAACTGTAGAATATTAAAAGATCCTCCAACATACTAGTATTGAATATTAATAAATTATTATTCATGTACTCTTTTTTTTTGTAACATAAATATTAATATATCAATTTAACATGCAAGTATAAACTTAATGCGATCGTTGAAGATAATACAGGGTCTGCTAATTTTGTGATCTTTTGTCATGCCGCAACTAATTTAATTGGTATACCAGCAATTAATTTAGCTCAGGCATATAAAGATAAGTTCTCAATGCCTCCTCTTATGAGTAGAATTTTTGGACTACAATGATTATTCCAAGTTGTTCTTAATACCAAAAAAGATGATCCATATAATATTTCCTTTAAAGTAACATATGTTTTTAAGGATGGCGATTCGTCAGTGTCCAGACAGCCCTCTTCACAATCAACTACTCATCAGAGTTCGACGCTTATTCGAATTTCATTAAATGCTATGTAAAAGAAAAACACCAAAGTAGCGTTAACATTTTTCAATACGACAGACAAACAGTTAACAGAAACTTCAGAAGCACCTTATGCATCCAACGATACATTAAAATCATTGTTTAATGATGAATTGCAGAGTGATATATCCCCTGATGAACCGCTAGCAAAAAAGCTCGGCCTTGGTAAACCTTACTATTACATTTACCGTACATTTATGTTGTTTAAGTCAAATATGTTTCCTCCGATACAATCCACTATTTTTGTTTTTTTTTTGTTTGCAGATTTTATAGATGCCGATTATCAACACCTTCTATACATGATTATCAATATCAAGCTAAACAAGGTATAATTAAGTATTTATTTGAATTCTATGTTCAAACTACATTTTAATGAAAACTAAATATTCTTTTCCATTTTCTATAACACAGGTGTTTGCTGAAGTCCGAGCCCGTATGTCAAATAAACATTTTGCTTGTCTTCTCTTATGCGTATTTACCTTTGTTTGAGACATTTTCTCAGCATTAATCTTTTCATATGTTCTTATATTTGTATCTGTATTTCTCCCTAAACTATAATAATCATATCCAATAATGACAACTGAATGATTAATACCCGAATCATATCCAATAATGACAACTGAATGATTAATACCCGCTATATCACGCGGGCTGATTTACTAGTCAAAAATAAAACCCTACATCAATTCCCAACATGTCGTTGTCCTCGACTCTTAAAGCCGAATCATCGTTGCTGTCGTTGTCCTGGACTCCGTTTACGTTTCTGGTTGGCTACCCTTTTGGCAATGGAATGGCTAATGGTAAAACTGGAGCTTAACTTCAAGCTGTTGAGGACAATCGGCTTCCGATGGTGCAAATCAAGACGTTCTTTGAATTTGTAATGGATTCAATCAAGAATATGAATGGCATTGGAGAGGATGAGAAGAGGAGGAGACTCAATCAATGGATGAATCACGCTAGTTATGACAAGTTTTTATCATATGAGCAAGGTAGAGAGATTGCTGAAAGATTGGGGGTGAGGAAACTGTTTTGGGACTGAAATTTGCCAAGAACCAGAGAAGGATTTGACAGGTTTAAAGGGTCTATAATGGCCATTGTTGTTTGCGGCTGGTTTTTCGCTCCACATGCTGATCTTATTTGGATGGAGACTTCTACTCCAGACTTGGTTGAGTGTACTAGGTTTGCAGAAAGAGTGAAATCTATGCACCCTGATATCGTGTTAGCTTATAAGCTTTCACCATCTTTCAGTTGGGACGTGTCGAGAATGACCGATGAACAAATAAGGCATTTCATTCTAAGGATTACATGAGTGGGGTGAGTGGTTGCTTACATGGAGATCCGACAGTCAACTCAGCAAATTTTGCTCGAATTTGAATATATGTTTGAATACAAAATTAATGTTTCAATACCAAAAAGGGGGAAAAAAATTGAAGTATTGATATCAATTTAAAATATAGGTCAAAGTATTGGTATCAGCGGTGATATTTACCCGTTCAATGATATAGAAAAAAGATGTGAGTTATGGGATGTGAAAATATTCACACATCGACGGAGGTGTTTCTGTAAGGTGTTGGTTCCCTCGAACATAGAGGCTTATATTATATGACAAATAAAAATGGAAAGAAGAAGGATTATCAGCATGAAAGAAAAAGAGATGTTTCAAATTTACACGATAAACGTATAAAATCCTGTTTATAAATAGACAAAAGTTATAACTCTCAAATATTATCTAGAGCAAAGAGTTTATTGGGATTCTCATCCCCCAGGTTGCGTGAAACTTAACTCCAATGGAGTTTCGCGGCCTCCCTTGTCCATTGCTTCAGTTAGTGGAATGCAAAGGGACGAGAATGGTTGATGGATAGAGGGTTTATTGCAGAAAGTAGGGATTTGCTCTTCCTTTGGATGCCAAGTTACAGGAAGTATTTAGTGGCCTTTGTAGAGCTTGGGCCTTGGGGTCCGTAAGTTGCTAATAGAAATTGATTCCCAAGATGTAATCGATATTTGTCCTTTCATGATGCTGGTGTTAATCCTTATCATTGGTGGCCCAATGCATAAATTGCCCTATGTATTATTTGCTATTGGTGACTTTACACTTTATTAAACATTTAATTTTGTACTTTTAGACTCTTGAACACTTATTTAATAGATAGACTTGGTGTGAAATTCACACTCTTTTTTTTTACTTAATTTGATCAAAATACCCCACATTTGCAGTACATCAACAACAATAAGAATAATATCAACAATACGAAGAATAACTCTTGCCACAATAGCACGAACAACATCAAGACCAGAAAGAACAATCTCCTCTCTCCACCTGGTTGTCTATCTTTATCACTCAATTAACATGCAAAAAAACAATGTAGAAAATCCCAAAATTATTCTCTAAAAATGTATTGCTTGTTTAACTTCTTCCTCTGTGTTCCATCCTATAATTCCATTGCAATCATTAGCAGCCTTACATCAACTATTTTCAGAGCCATAACAGGACTAAATACAAAAGCCCACTACAAGAATTAGAACAACACCAATGAAGAGAAAAATTACGCACAAAAATTACAAAAATAATCAAGAAACTCAAATTACTCACAAAAATTGCTATTCTTAATAACCCAATTGAACATATACCCTTCTTTACCAATCTCCAAATGAGATCTAAATTTTGGTTATTGGAATTTAGAAAAGATTAAAAAAAAAAAAAAAGAATAAAGAACTTGTCTGTCTCTCTCTATACCAATTTGCAAGTTTATTGCCTTCTTTATCTATTTAATTATAGTTACCTGACCAACAGCATAAGGAAGGAAGAGAAGAATTGAATACTTTCATGGCAGAGTCAATAATCGCAATAAGCCTTTTTCAAAGCTTTCTTTTTCATTTTGCTTTTCTCCTCGCTGTCGTGCCTATCCTTGAAAAAATTGACAATAGATTCCTAACAGGCGCCATTTAAGGCTTCCTTTACATTTTGGCTTTGCTTCTCACCTCCACTTTGGAGTTCTTGCTCCCGTCTTTATATCTGACGCAAAGTTGTGAGACACAACATTTGTGTTCCTCTGGCCATCGATCAGTACTCATCTTATACCTAAGCTTTTGTTGTAGATCTTGAGAATTAAAGGAAAATGATGGTTATGGTGGCTGAAATAAGAGTGAACTGATATGGTGAGATTGAGATTTTAGGATTCATAATCAGAGATTAGAAAGAAAACGGTAAAAGATGGAAGAAGACTAAAAACTAAGAGTATTTTAGTCCAATTTCAGTGTTCTTTTATTGTTTACTTGTTTCATAAAATGTGAATTACATTATTATTTGCTGACATCAGTAATTTGTGCTCAATTGGTTATATATAAAATTAAAATAATTTAATATATTAGAAATAAAAAAATTAAATATTAAATTCATTAAAATTAAAGACAAAGTGTCAAAGTGAACATTCAAGAAAAGTTTAGAGGGCAAATTATGCATTTAGCCTACCATTGGCAGGAATGCCTTCATCACCAATGGTGGGTTGAGATGAGACATATTTATAGCGACGCGAACCTTGTCAATGACTGCTTGGTTGGTAATGCTGAAAATTTAGACATGGAGTCTCATTCTTCAAAGAAATTTTTTTCTGATATTTTGGAATTCTTATTGTGGTTATAGAGTTGGCAAAGAAAAAAGTTGGAATTATTAGTTTTTGCTTTGTTTCCTTTTTGCCAGGGTTTTGCCTTTATTCCATCAAAGAGCAATTTTTTTTCAGTGTTCTTAGAAAAATTTCTAAAGATTGGGAGACAAAATAGTAAAAACTTTTTTGGATATTTTGAGAAACATTCTAAGTGTCACTATTTTCATTAGATCTATATTTTTTTTAAAAATCATTTTTGCCCTTAGAATTAATCGTAAATAGAACTCATTACATACCTAATAATTAGTAGAAATTTTATTTGAAATTTGGCTTATGTGAACCACGTCAAAAATACTAGTGTTATTTTTATTAATTATTTAATACTGTATTTAAATTTTGCAAATAATAATATTCATTGCCCCAATAAGTGGTATAAGAGTCTTTGATTCTTTTTAAGGCGAGTGGTTATTTTTGGACGTGAAAAATTAATTTACATATTTTTGCATGAATGAGTAATAGTTGAGTCAACTATAGCAAAATGGTACTATTTTGACTCGAGTACTTTCATAACTCTCAAAATACTATTTATTTGCGTGTTATTTGGGTTGACTTTGATCAAAAACTCTTTCGTAGGGATTTGAGTTTCCTCTATTTTTGGGGTTTTGTTATTTGTAGAATCAATTCTCTTATCTACCGGCTCATGTCTAACTTGCTTCTCAATTTAGATTGTGATTGTTTATATGCAGATTTTCTCAGAGGTACCTCTGTGAAAGAAAGAAAACTAATGATAGAGATAGACTGTACGTTAAAGGACGTCATTACAGTCAATTCATCTAGATGTTATGGCTGTTTTAGATTATAAAAATCTATTGTTCTATCAAATTATACTTGTAAGAGAGTTGATTTCTTCGTCATCATGATTATCATAATACATAAGAGACATATTATTTTCTTACGTATTGACAAGTTATAATGCTATTAGGTTTAATTTCTAAAAAAATAGATTTTAGAGATCTATTTTTTGCACTATATTTTAAGCCCAATTCTTTTTTAATCAATATATATTTCATTTCCAAAAAAAAAAAAAAGATCACGGAGACCACCAGATGAATGCTCAATAAAAAAAAAAAAATTCTGACAATTCTCGAGTTTTTTTTTTTTTTTGGAAGAAACAATACTCAAAGGGTTGACTTATGAGCTTTGAAGGATATTCACGGAGATCACGCCAAGATTTGGGAAACAAATATTATAAGATTTTTGTCTTATGTATAACAACTTTTCTTGCATAAGGAGGACTAAGAACGTCTATTGCAAATCATCTAGTATCATTATTATCAATAAGAATCTTATTCTCATCACCACCATTTTCTCACAATTATCAATTAGAGAGATAGGCATGGACTGAAACATTTTTCAGAGTCACCATTTGTTGATAGCTTACAAAAAGTACTGCCTCGCAATAAAAACCTCCATGGATCTAGTTTTTTGGAACATTGGACTATATATATATATATATATATTTTTTTTTTTTTTTGATAAAGGAGCATTGGACCACCTAACTCCACCATTATCAGTGAACAGGGCCAAATGCCCTTATTACTGACTCTTGTAATAGCAACCAAGCCAGCCATGCCACTAGGCCACACTCCCTCAATCTCAACACTAGTACGGCTGACAACGCCCTTCAGCAGTATCAAACCCACCTGACAACTTAATAATATAAAATAACTAATAATATATCAAAAATTATGCTGATAGTATATTATATAGATAATCAATCAAAATTATCATAAAAGCCTAAATATTATTTTATTATTATTTATTTCACATTTTATTTATTTAACATATCTTATGCCAAAATTATTCAAAATTCGTTCATTTTAACAACAGAGCCAAATTTAGCAAACAAAATAACAAGATGATTATTTAACATATCACAAAAATTATGAAAATTACAAAATTTCACAAAATGACATCAAAATAAGTTATTAGTTAAATCATCATGTAAAGATATTTATAAAATTTTATTTTATTCAATTTAGCCTAGTTCAAGTTAATTCTTTATCAATTTCACCACAATTTCATTTTCGGACTAAATCGAGTAACCTAAACAATTTTAATTTCTAACTCAATTAATTTCACATCATTCACAATAACAACAGTTAAAACATAGATATTCAAATATTTAATAATAAACATAAATATATATTTAAAAATTAATGAAAAATTAGCAAGTTGAGTTTGGAACCCTCATATTGTAACTATGTGATTTTTTCTCAATATCATACTACTTTCAGCAAGATTTGATCGCTTAGGATTCTAAATAAAAATACTTTACAAAATAAAAATAATTAAAAGAAATTTAAGTTTTCCAACTCAAATCAGAACAGTCCAATCAAACTATTTTTCTTTCTTTCCTTTTTTTTTTGTTTTGCTTTTCTCTCTCTCTCTTCTACTTTTTTGTTTTCTTGTCTTATTAATTTCTTTCAATCTCTCTCTCTCTGTCCTAAGAAAAATTCTCTCTATTTCCCTTTTTTTTAATGTATATAATATGGTGAAGCTTAGAACTAATTATAAGGAATAACAAATTATATTATAAACTCATATCCATATAATAATATGGATCAGAAATACATCATACACGTGCGAAAAAATATGCGTATCTATTTAGTGGAGAAATTATTGTGTGTTTTTTTTGTCCCACAAGTGCACATTTTTCTTTTTTTTCTTTTTAGCTTAATAATTTAAAAAACTCAAACCTTTACACGAATTTCCAATTATATCTAAAACTTCTAGTTTTGTTAATTATATCTTCATTTAATGAATTGATTTCAATTATAATGAATTGATTTCAATTATATCCTCGAGTCAAAATCAAAATTTAGTAAAATATATATTTAGACTCAATTGGCACTTAGAATATTTCAATTTGTTCAATCAAACTCAAACTGAAGTTTAGATCTTAATTAATATGATATTTTTATTTTTTATTTAAATTAATATCATTTTTACTTAATTAAATTTATTATATATTTTATATAATAAATTTTAATTTTATATTTAAAATTTAAATTTAAAATTAAAATTCATAATTCATAAAATCTTTGAATCTCTCTTTTTTAAAAAAATTTATCTCAATCTCCCTAAAAATTAATAAATTAATTTTTATATTTTAAATAATAAATTATTTAAACTATTTAAAATAAAAATTTCTAAAAAATATTTTAAAAAATAATTTATTATCTTAATTAAAATGATAATGATACTTTTATTTTTTATTCAATTTAATCTCATTTTTGGAAAATTAAATTTATATGTACTTTTTTTAACAAACACTCTAATTTGACATATTCTCGTTAAATGATGCTTTCAATCATATAAAGTACATATAAATTTAATTTTGTAAAAATGAGATTAAATTGAATAAGAAATAAAAGTATCATTTTAATTAAGTTAATGTATTATTTTTTAAAATGTTTTTTAAAAAATTTTAGTTTAAATATTTTAAACAATTTATTATTTAAAATATAAAAATTAATTTTTAAGGACATTGAGAGAATTTTTTTTTTAAAAAGAGATTGAAAGATTTTATGAATTATAAATTTAGATTTTTAATTTTAATATACAATTAAAATTTATTATATAAAAGATATAATAAATTTAATTAAGTGAAAATAAGATTAATTTAAATAAAAAAATAAAGGTATCATAGTAATTAAGATCTAAACTTTTGTTTTGGTTTGATCGAACTAATTGAAAAAGTATAACAATTAATTGAGTTTAAATATGCACTTTACTAATTTTGAGTTAGGCTTGGGGTACAATTGAATTAAATTCATTAATTTAGTATATAATTGACAAAATTAGAAATTTTGGATATAATTAAAAATCCGCGTAAAAGTTTGGATTTTTTGAATAATTAAGCTTTTTTTAATATCTTGTTTTATTTTTCCTTTTATTATAAATGAGATTTTTGCTCCTATAATAATAATAATAATAATAATAATAATAATAATAATTATTATTATTATTATTATTATTATTATTATTATTATTATTATTTCATATGTTTATAAAAAAATAGATTTATTTTTATTTTCACATAAATTAAGAAAATGATTAATTTATTGGATAGAGGTTCATCATACTACATGTGCATTAGTATTTGCCTAGAAGTTCATTAAAATTTACCCACAAATTTACTACAAATGAACTTTAAGCATTAATATTTGCTTATAAATTCATTAGTAATGTTCATTAAAACTTACTTATATGTTTATTATAAATGAACTATAAGTTCATTAGTATTTGTCTATAGATTTATTACAACTTACCTTCACATTTATTACAAATAAACTCTAGATTTATTAAAACTTTCTTATAGGTTTATTACAAATGAACTCTAAATTCATTAGTATTTGTCTATATGTTCATTATAACTTACTTACAGGTTTATTACAAATCAACTTGTTGGTATATCATAATGAATCTAGAGTTTATTTGTAATAAAATTATAGGTAAATTTTAATAAATTTATAGGCAAATACTAATGATCTAGAGTTCATTTGTAATGAACTTGTAGGTAAGTTCATTTTTAATAAATTTGCAGGCAAATAATAATGTACTTACAGTTAAATATTTTGATCTTGTCATGTTTTTATAATATTAAAATTGATAAATACTATAGAATTTATATATTAAATATAAAATATATTATAATTAATTATAAATTATTGTATTATTTTATTTTTAATGGAAGATTTTAATACAATTACATGCTTTGTTATTATATTATTTTTTATAATTTTTATAAAATAAATATTCATTAAATTAAATAAATTATGTATATCTAAATTAATTTTTATGGAATAAAAAAATTATTTATTAAAAAATAAAGATAAAATAAGTTGAAAAATAAAAGATGTGTGCATACCAAAAATAAAGCACATGTGGTCAATCTCTATGTTTATACAAATAATATGTACGAGGATCCATAATATGACAACCCAAAAGGAACCTTCGGATTTAGATTTCTTTGGACCTTGATCAGGTTAGGAAACTTGAATTGGCCAATGGAATCCAACTAGATTTCATGAACTCGATCTATTCCAAACTTCTAATTTTTGCATGATTTCACTCTTCTATGACTTTAGGTAGCCCACAACTTATTTTTATCACTTTATCAAATCCAAAACTCAAATCAAACTTGTAAAAATATCCAATTTCATCCTAAAAACTTTATTAAAGTTAGAGAAATATTTTGAAATTCTGAAGAAACTAAACTTTACTAAAACAAGTCTAATTTCAAAGAGTACTATTCGGTCTTTATCATTGAAACCTCATATTTCAAATCTAAAAATTTAATATCTACAATAATTTATAAGGTAGATACATAAACTTTTGCCTATAAATGGGCAGAAGTTCTAAGTCTCAAGCAGCATGTATAAAGCAAAGAGTATTACGGAGAAGAATTTATGAGTGTATTGTTTTTTAGCATTTTTAGGAAATTTTTTTAAAGGATGAAGAATAAAATAGTGAGGATATTTTATTTTTGGTATTGCTACTAGTAAGATCTCTATTTTTAAGTATTATTTTGCCTCTAAATTAAGTCTAGAGAAGACTCCCTCTATATCTACCATTTTATTAACGAAAATTTTGATCAAAGGTTGGTTTGTGAATATAGCCCACATAAAAGACGCTAAAAATAGGTGCCATTTTTGCCAGTTATTTACTGCTGCATTTAAATTTTATTAGTACCTCCTTCACTCACTCATTCACTGGATGATAAGTTATCATTTGGTTCTCACATAGACTTGAACTTAATTTTTTTAATTGGATGTTTAAATTAAAAGTAAAAGTTTAATTTTTTATTTGATTTAATTTAAGTTGACTCTTCTGCTCTATCTGATTTCATTATAATTGATTAAAAAAATTAAAGAAAGAAATTGAACTTAGCCATTGAAATAAAAAAAAAATTCATCAGACCAAATTGAAAAATCGATTTAGTTCAGTATTGATTCCTCATTTTCCAATACAGTTCAAAATTTGTTATTTATTAAACTGATTCCGATCCGATTCTTATTGTTTTTAAAAACCAAACCGTACTCCACCATGCACACATCCTAGTCCTAAGATTTTCGATGCCCTTCTTTATTGAGACATTTTTTTTTCTCTTTCCCTTTTTCAGCGCATGAACCAGGCAGTGGGATTACCCGTTCTCTCAATTAAGTGGTAAGTTGGCAACTTTCCATGTAATCCTCTATGTTTCATGGAAACAACTGCATGTTTTGAGTATGAGCTCGATAAAATTGATTTATATTGGATAATTCTTTTTTAACTGAGATACATATGTATATTTTTCTTTCATTATATTGCCAAAGATGGGTAGTTACATTGACCAAGGTCAAAAAATAAAAAATAAAAAACAACTCAGAGCTAGTTCCAATATCCAACAGAGTTATTGGAAGGTCCCATTGGCATGCGTCCAGTAGGAATTTGACCTACGAGTCAATTGTGAGTTGGGCGCTTTAACCATTCAGCTATAGATGCGTAGCTGAGATCGTTGTACTCCTTATATCAAATGAACTTCTTGAGTCATCGCATCAAGAGAGCTAAGCTTCCTGCATAATAAAAATCTTCAACTTTATAAGGATCTCGGGCACTGATCAACCAAAATGTTTCGCCTTTCACCAAAATGATAGGATGTCTCTTGCTTTCCACTTTCAATGCCACTTTTTTGAGGGAAATGATTCATCTTTTCTCACCTCCTAAGAGCTAAAATTTTCAGTGCTGCAGATTGATACAAATGGCATAGCTTCATTGTCATCTCTTCCAATATTTAAGTGCAGTAAATGGTTGGATATTCTTATCCATAATTCTTTAGTAGGACTAATGTGAAACTGCCACAAATTGAATTGCATTGGATTTTTCAATGATTTTTCAGTAGATTACATTGCATATACTGTCATAAAGCCACCACAGCGAACCACAACTTAATAGTGAAATTACGTAACTAACTTTACAGATGCATTATTTTCTTTAATATGTTTCTTTTTCTTTTCCAGTTCCAGGTGATTTGCAAATTACTGGTTTGCAACTTCATTATTGTCAGGATTTTGGAAGACAAGACAGTATCTACATTGGAACATCAGATGGATAGTCTTGTGGATGTCTGTTGATAGTTTCTCTAAGCTGTTTCTCTTGCTCGCGAAGATTTGATGGTGGAAGATCATATACATCAGAGAACAAGTCTAATAGTGAAGGTTTTTCTGTTTTCTCTGCCATTTGAATCGCTTGCAAAAGCTGCAGAAACAATTCGACTTGAAAAACAAAGATTTGATGAAAATTGTGCCAAGTAGAATGTCGAAACAAGAACTTTCACCTGCTTCCTGATACTGCGTCTGAGCTCTGATTCTTCTTTGTTACTCCACCAGCCATTTTTTTCAACCAATTTTCTAAATCTATTTACAGGGTTTCTTGCCATTTTCCAGTATTCGATTTCGTCTACTGGCCGAACTTGGTAGAATCATCTGATGTGGAGTGTTGTCCTACTCTATATGTGAGGGCCTGAAGGATGACACAGGTATTGCAAAAAAGCTTGAGGATTGCGATTTCAGACAATGACAAGAAAATACCATCAGAAAGTTCAATCTGACCTCAACTAATATCGGTCCTTGTTTGCTTACAGCAATTTCTCAAGCTGCACGAATCGTTATACAAACAGTAAGGGCATCGTTTCCATCTATTCGAATGCTTTGGATTCCATAAGCTTGACCCTTAACAACAATGCCATCACCTGCCAAACATAAACTTGTGTCAGGACAACTTATGCTACAAATATACAAAGATCACAACCATATGCATAAGTGATCGAAATGCTACTTCGAAATTGCTCTGATATATGGGTACTAATCGCCCATCCATTGTTGCGACAGATAAAAATGACAGGAGCTTCCATAACTGCTGCAAAGTTCAAAGCAGCATGAAAATCTCCCTGAAACATTATTAATCAATGGCTCAGAAATTGAAATTTGGATGACCCAAATCTCGAAGGCATGTTTCAGAGATAATTAGTCATTACCTCACTAGTACCACCGTCCCCAACAAATGTGACCACACATGCATTCCTTTTATCCATTTTAAGAGCATAAGCTGCACCAACAGCCTGGGGAAGTTGAGTACTGACAGATCAAGCGTACATGGTACTAAAAACTATTAGAGTTGATCAACAATAGATGGACTAATTGTGTCGATTAAGGCATACATAGGTACATCAATTACGTACGCTATAGGTGAGGAAATAGTGAAGTAATTGTGCTTGTTAGAGCCATAATGGATTGGCATCTGCCTGCCTTTTCCATAATCATACTTGTTTCCAAAGCAGTGGTTTGCAAATTCTTCCAGTGTGAAACCTCTCCATAATAGAATTCGAGGCTCCCGGTACTGGCATTAACATTAGATGATCATTAAGCAATTCATTATGTTTTAATATATCATAAAAGTGTAGGATACGGTTTGCTAGACCATTCAGTCTATCAGTAATACAGAAGCAAAACAAATACCTGAGGCAATATAACATCATCTGCACCAAATGCAGCTGCCGATACTATGTTTATCACTTCTTCACCATTAGATGTGACATTGAAGGAAATTCTTCCCTGTCCTGTCTTTGTGCTTCATAGAATATTGTATCCATCATCTGAAGAGTCACCATTTTGTTGTACATATTTACTGCAACTTCCTGGCTTACCTAAAAAATTAAGTCCATTCTATTAAACAAGTCACAAGTGACAATTAAAAACCAAGCTATTAGAGTGATTCAAGAAAATGCTTTCGCCATATCGAGTTGATCGTGAAGTAATTTCTTGGTACCTGATCAAAATCACAGTCCTGTATTAGGTCTCCATTGTCATCAAGGAGTCGATAGCAGGGTATTCTCCTTTCACTAGATCCTGCAATGAATCTCATTTCAGAAATATATGCAACTTTGCCTCCAGGAAAATCCAAGGCCTGACCCATCAACCTTATCTCATTGTGACTATTTCAGATATAAAAGTATAAATAGATATAACAACATTAATAATAATATCAAATCCAAAATTTTAAAAAAAAATCCCCAAAATGTCTTGCCAAGAAAAAGAGAGGAATTGTATTAAAAAAAAAATCCCCAATCCAAGGATGGTTTTTTTTTTTTTTTAATCTTAGTTACAAAGGGAGGGGAATTGAACCAAGGACTGAAATGGAGACATATCAAAACAAAACCGAATTTTGTGTGTGTGTGTGTTGTTTTTAATAGGAGGATTAGTCCAAGTTATAGAGGAGACTCTGTCAAAATGTCATTAGCGTTTAAAGTATGATTAACTTGACACTAGTAAATGTCATTAGCATTTAAAGTATGATTAACTTGACACTAGTAAGTGTATATTTATAAATATACAGTTATTAGTCACATAAGCCTTAGAATCTCGTTTGGTGTTTCTCTTACTAAATATGGTGAGACAACACTGAATTGTCCAAGTCGGATAGTTTAGAAATGTGATGTCTATATCCAAACAAGCAGATGCAAGTGTTTTCATTGATATGTAGAAAGTCAGTGGTACTCCCTGTTATTCCCCGAAGGCATAATAAAATAAGTGTTGATTCATGTGATGACACAAAAATGGTGTAAGTCGTATGAGTAAGTATTATTTCGTATTATGAATTTAGAGAACTATAGGGAGAAGATGCCAAAATTTATGAATATTGATGAATATATTGCATTTGTTTGTGGTGATCAAATGTTGCATTTTTGAATGAGTAGTTTCCTATTGATTAACATATAAATAACGTTATAAGGAGTCATGATACAGTTGAAACCAAATTTTATTTATATTTATTTTTTTATGTATTGCTCATAGGAAGGAAAAATGAGACTAGATAAAGAATAGATGTATAAGAGGCTTAAGGATGGTTTGTTGAATATAGAGTTTATGAGCGAAGCGAAAATTTTTATTGAATTGGCATACAATCACCTAGAAATAAATGATGGGAACAAGATTAGGTGTTCGTGAAACCATCACAAGTGTTAGAACTGCATATTTATGAAAGTGGATATTGTGAAGCTCCATTTGTGTAGAAATGGTTTTGAACTCTACATGGCAAAACCATTGAAGGAGATAATGCAAATGTAGTCCATGATCAAGTTGATGTAATAGAATGGGTCGAATCATCAAATCCATACCAAACAATAGTATTAGATGCAATTTGTCCTCATTTTAATCCCAATAAGATGGAGGAATCACCGAATTTTAAGGCTTGGAAGTTTTATGATATGCTTACAGTTGTAGATGTGGACTTGTATCTGAGTTACACAAAGAATTTACATTTATCACTTATTTCCTAATTGATGCACATGACATTAGAACATCATATGTCAAAATAAAATTTTGACAACATGGTTAGAATAATGAAAGAGATCATACCAGAGAACAGTTGGATTCCTAATAACTTTTATAGCACTAAGAAATTAGTGCAAGGTATGAGACTACTTCCTAGTTGAAAAGATTCATTATTGTAACAATGATTGCATGATTTATTAGCATGAAGACAGTGAATTTACCAATTGTAAGTTTTGTGTTCATGCTCAGTACAAGAGGCCTCATAGCGAAGGTGGTAAACAACGCAAAACTCTAGTTCCTTATAAGAAGATGTATTATTTTTCCATTACAAGAAAAGCAAAAAATATTGACGATTTTGTCAATAAATACCATCGGATCAGCTACAGACTCAACAAAAATATGGATTATATAACACAACAACCCATTACCAACGGAATCTGTCAGAAATTCACTGACAAAATATATCTGTCAATAAATAATGGCACCGCCTATTTGCGCCAAAAATTTACCAATGAATCACTGATGGAGGGAGATGAAAAGGCGCACGAGAATCAATGAGCTAGTATGTCTGTCGACATTTCGTTGGTAAGTAGAAAAATAATAATAATAATATAATACCGATAGATTTGCTAAATGACGTGGCATTTTCCATTTGTAATCAGTTGGTAAATGTCAAATAAAAATCCGCTAGATAATTTATTTTCTCTCTTCTTCTTTCTCGTCTCTTCCTTCTCTCCCTCCTTCGCCCTCTACTCTACCCTCCTTCTCCTCTAACCCTCTATCTGCTCTCCTCTAGTGTTGCTCTCTTTCTCTCTCTCTCAACTCACTTACACCCCACCCATGTTGATGTTGAATAAATGGTCCCTTGCTCTGCTTGTTGTCGCCACAGCCACAATGAGACGGCTTCGCTGACAAAGCCAGACGCCACCGGCCCTTCCTCCCTAGTTGGTTTCTTTTTATTTTTTTATTTTTTATAGAAATTGAATAGGAAAAATTATGAATGTTGAGAATTTTGTAAGCATTTTTTAATATGGAAATATTGTAAATTGTGAATAAATTTTTGAAATATTATAAAATTATTGTGAATAATAAAAATTTTTATTTTTTATAAATTTCTAAGACATTAAAATATGTGACATGGTAAAATTATTTTGATGAATTTTGGTAAATTTTGTTGAATCTATGAACTTTGTGGAGTTTATTAATTCAAAAATTTTTGGTGAATTTTGTTGTTTTACGAATCAGTTGAATCTATGAAATTTTTTGGTGAATTTTGTGAAATGTGAATATGTAAATTTTGTTGTTTTATGTTTGGTGAATCTGTGATTTTTTTTTTGTGAATTTTGTTATTTGAAAAATCTATGAAATTTATGAATATTGGAATTTTCATAGGTGAATTTATAAATAAATCTATGAATTTTATAAAATTTGGTAGCTAAATTATGAATAAAATTTGTAAATTTTAAGAAATGTGAATATTGGAAATTTGATAGGTGAATTTTGGTAAATTATATAATTCATTGTATACATTTAATAGAAATTGTAATGTCAAATGTGTAAATATAGTGATTTAATATATATAAAAAATTTAGTAATTTAAGTGTAAATTTAATAAGTTAATGAAATTTATTAATTTATGTGTAATTTGATTAAATTTGAGAAATTGTAATATTCAATGATTAATTTAAATATAATTAAATTAAAAATGGAAATTTAGTTGTATTTCAATGTATATTTAATTTAATTATATGTAGTAATTTCAATCTAATTTAATCAAATTTTAATATAATTTAATCAAATTTTAGAAATTATGAAAATTTTATAAATTGTAGCGATATTTTATGATTAATTTTAATTTAATTTTTAAAATTGATTAAGTTATGTGTAATGAAATTAAATTTTAGAAATTTTAATAAAAGTTAGTAATTTAAGTGTAAGTTTTTAAAATTTTGAAGATTCAATTAAATTTGAGTAAGTTAATTAAATCTGTGAAATTTTAGGAATTATAGTAATATTTAACAAATAGTTGAAGTGTAATTTAATAAATTTTTAGAAATTTAAGTGTAATAAATATGAAATTTTTAGAAATTTAAGTGTAATAAATATGAAATTTTGATAATTTGTAATTAAATGTAGTAATATAATGTAATTTAAGAAATTTTTAACTAAATTTTCATAATTTAAGTGTAAATCAATTTAATTTGAAAAATTATTGAAATTTTTGAAATTGTAATAAAATTTAGTAAGTATTTTTAATTTAGTTTAATTTACCCAACTTTAGAAATTATAAATTTATTAAAGTTTAAATGTGTTTTTAGTTTGTGAAATTTGTGTTGTTTAATTAAATTAATGAAATTGTAATTAGCACATGAGACATCATCATTGTCATGCTTACCTCCACCGTTGCACCCAATGACGTCATCACTGTCATCCTCATTTCCACTACCATCCTTATTAGTACTGCTTACACCATCGAATGTGAATGAGACATAGACTACTTCGTCATTAGTGGAATCAGTACGCAGTCTAGTATTGGTTGAGTGCAGCTCTATCTCGTTGATAGGTAGTACATAACTTATGTTTTTTTAATTAATTTTTATTTCCTTTTTAATAATTTTGGATTTCAAAGTCTTTCAAATTATAATCTATAACTTAATATATTATTCGTATAATGAATGATATTTTTTTCATATTTTGTAGTTATTATCACTTACTAACTTATTTTTTATTGCATAAACAACAGTTTCATTCTAAGAAATGCTTGTTCTACTCGGATCTTCAAGATTTTTTTGCTTCACTTTGAGCCTTCTAAACATGTATGGAAGAATTATTTCGCAAACAGCCTGTGAGTTTTATTAGGAGGAGTTTAAGGTATAAATGAATAGTAAAGTAATTTTATCTCATTTTAATTAATAATTTTATTTATCTAAAAGTATTATTCTAATTAATTTTGCTTATTGTATTTGCAGAAGTTTTTTACTTAGAATTCGTCACTGGATGCCCATATTAGGAGTAGGTAGGAGCATCAAGTCGCTACACGCTACACCGACAATTTGTCTAAGTGGATGCGGAGTGGTAGATGACCCTGTAAATGTCCCAAAGACTATTTGGGATAGCTAGCAAGCAGCATGGTCCATATCAGAGTTTAGAGTGTAACGCACATGTGCCTTTTAATCGCCTCAGTGAGACAGGCAGTCTTGGTTCTAGTCCATCCCGCCATACTAGGGATTTTTTATCTATGGTTGAGCATCATAGATGTCTAATGAGTATGTTTTACATATTTATTAATTAGTATGTTACTTTATGTTTATTATATTTTTATCTATTTTTATAAAATATATTTATTTTCAAAGTGAAAATTAGACCGCAGTGCTACACATTTTGAAGTGTTTGAGTATACACACATCAGTCAAAAGACAATACATCAATTAGCAGTCTACGAGTGTAGCTATAAGTTTTACTAAGACAAATCATTTAATATTTCACCTTTATTAATAATTAATTTTATTTATTTAATTATTTCTGATCAAATTCTATTTAACTTTTCACTAAATTACAAGATAGTCTTCACTCTTCATATAAGAGAGCAACTCAGCCTGAGGAGGGTTCATCAAAACCACATCAGCCTAATGAGAAGGAGATATTCTTGCAGGCGGACAAAAGAAGAGGTGCATCTATGACATGGGTTAACTTGCACCTTCATTCTTTAATTAGTCTGTGTCATCTGTGTCTTATGCATCGACTACTGTTTCTTACCCGACATTTGATATGGACCTACAACTTCCATTTTTTAAGAGGTTCAACATGATTTTTAGATGAGGATGGATGAACAAAGGTTGTCTTTTGAGCATCAATTTGAAGAGCAGAAACAACAGATGGATGAGATACGTCGCCTCATTGCGAAGCTAACCCATGACACTCATATTCAAGTTGTTTGTCCTCCCTCTGATCAGTCACCCCCACTGATGAGCATCTAGATGATTCTACTGATGGACCATTCCGATTTTTTTGTACTTATGTATTCCATCATCTTTGCATATACTTTTTACATTATACTATGTGATATTTTTTTATATTTTCTTATATATGTTGTGATATTTACTTATTCCCACCATTCCAATGTAAGTGTCACTTTTTGAGAAAATGAAAATTTCATTTATTTGTCATTTTTGTGTGTTTAAGAAAATATGAACTCTTTTTTTTCCTATTTTATCCTTGAAAAACCTTATTAACATTTATTACATTTATCAAAATTTTCTAAATTTTCAAAGCATTAATTCATGTACCAAGAGCAGGTCTTCCATATTTTGTTTGTTTTTCAATATCTATTAATGACAATTTGTAGTTCAAATATGAATGAGTTAATGTAATATTATTTGATTAATGTAAAATTGTAAAAGAAATATAAAAGAATATGTCATAATTATTTTTGCAATAATTAACTAATTAATTTTGATTTTATCTATATAGGGGTAATATAGTCCTATTTGTCTACATTTGTATTTGTAAAACACTTTCTTAATTCATGTGAAACTCTAAAAAATGACACTTACACTATAACAGAGGGAGTATTAATAATAGTATTATTTTTGATATTTCATCCTTATGATAATATAAAAATATTTAAATAAATATACAATTATTAATATATATTCATTAAATGCATATGCCTTAATATAAAAATATTAAATAAATATGCAATTATTAATATATATATTTATTAAATGTATAAAATAAAAACATTGAAAAAATAGTGATGTACTCCATAGTCTATTGCTATAATTGCAAAAATAGTGATGGATAGGTGTTTGTCGCTAAATGAAGCCAACAACAAATACTTCCATCGTTGAACCATCGCCAATCTAGCGATGAAATTAGCGGCCGAAGATATTGGTTGCTAATGTTTCATTTGTTATTAAGTCACTGAAATTGGGATGCACTAAAAGTGTCGCTATTTTGTTTTGTAACCACTACTTTAGTGACAAACGGCATCCGTCAATAATTCATCATTACACCTATTTAGCAATGGAATTCAGTTTGTTAGCGATGGATTTTATTCGTCACTAAGTCATGCTAATTTTGTAGTATGTATAAGTGAGCATTCGGTCTATTTGATTTATTTTATTTAATTTTTCATCAAAATTAAATAAATTAAATTTTATATTTTAAGATAAAATAGATCAATAGAAAGAATTGATTAAAATTTAAAATTGAATCAAATTAATTCAATTTAAAACAACATCGTTTTGTGAAAAATTCTAAATTGCACTATCATATTATATAAATTTTCTATTATATATATGACTTGTTGAGTTGGATTAGTCAAACTGGTTTTAACCCACTGATTCGAGAATTAATCAGTTAGCCACTTCAATCACTTATCTAATTTACGAATTTTATTTTTAGTAAATTAGATTCATTATGTAAGGCTATGGTGATCGTGTCCTATTTTGGATATGTTATTTGAAATTATTTGAAATCGAACAAAAAATTAAATATTTGAAAATGAAAGAATCAGTATCGAATCAAGATAAGAAAATGTCTTAAATTAAATAGATTTTCAGATTAGTCCAATTCGAATATTCGAGATTAATGAATTAGTGTAGTTCAATTTAAGTATTAGGATATTTTGAATTTTTTTAAAAATTAAATTTACAATATGGCAGAGTTATATATATATATATATATATATAACGGTTTGAATTGATACTATTAATTCAAATTGGTTAGGTTATTTTATCGATATTTCAACTCTTTTTAATTTTAAATTTTTTTAATATGATTAATCAATCTTATTTGATATATCCAAGATTCATATTTATCCTTATGTAAGACAATCAACCATACAATTAAAAAAAACTTTATATTACTTATGTTAAATATAAAATTATAAAAATTTACAAAAAAATTATCAACAAAATATAAAAACTATATAAATAATTTTTTTTTTTCTGATTTACTCTAGTGATTAATTTGGTTGATATGAAAATTTCTCCCTTCACCGCCATACCTGACCCTTCTAGTTCACACCAGCAAGGACAAAAATTAAAAAATCTTTTAAAAAAGGAACAAATAACTACTGTTTGTCTGTTGAGAAATGATTTTTGTGACTGTTAGTAGTGACCGATGTGATGCGATGCAGGGATGCCATATGGAACAAAAGCGATATTAGATTTTTTTTTAAAAAAAAAAGTTATATTTTTAAAATAAATTATGTTTCTAAAACTTTGATTTTTATTAAATTGAAAATTAAAACTAAACGTTATTGAATCTAACGTAATAATAAGGGTCCAAATTGAATCTTATTTCTTTTTCAATACAAAAAATTAAAATGACTGAGTTTTAATCTAAATTGACCTATAATCACCTTTTTTTTCTCAACTTAAAAGAAAATAGTAAAATTTTAAGAGGAAATTTTATTATTATAAATAGGTATTATAGCATACATTATATCATTCATAATTAACCAATCACAAACCTCCAAATATAAAATTATAAGAAGAGATTTTTAAAAAATGTTGAATATTTCCTATGAATTTAAAAATATCTCTTTTTTAATATTAAAAATAAAAAATTATATTCATAAAATCTGAAATTAATAATGCTTAAAAAAGATTTATTATGGTATTCCTGATGCTATCATATCAAATAATTCTATTTACACTAAAATATAAATTAAAGTAATCTTAATTTATATATTACTCGTGGGCTTAATTGGATTCGTGACACTCTGGCTTCCATAACTGAAGGAAAAGTTTAGGTTAAAAATGTAAGACAAATAATTATTCCCTAAAAATTTTTAGATAGGTAGAGTTTATCACATCATTTATAAACAAGTTTAACAAAAATACATTATGTCAACCAATAATGTTATGAATACTGATGTGTTAGTGTATAATTAATTATTTATAGCAAAATTTAATCTAATTATTTTAGATGACATAACATCATCGATTAATATGGCGTATTTTCATTAAATTTATATGTGAATGATGTGGTAGTCTTTGTCTACCTAAAAATTCTTTTATTCAATTATTCGGCTAAACATGAGGACAATCATATTCGGTAATTTGTACATTTCTCTAAAATTCAAAGAAAATCCTATGTTTTTTTTTAATTTAACTAACTTTTATTCCACATGCATTGTATGTAATTAAAATAATTGTTAGATATGTAAATAAGTTAAGTTTTTTTAAAATTTTATATTCACATGAGTAAAGAGAATAAATTATGTAAAGTTATAAATAATTAAAAACTTTTTAGCCCAACCCATAATTTTGCTCTGGCCCATTGAATAAATTATTTAATTAAATAAATTTTATTTAATTAAATGATTTTCATTTAATCAAAGAAAGAAAGAAATAATTTTTTTTTAATAAAATTATTCTTGGAGTAGAAATAAAGTTGGACAGTTATTAAGCAAGTGAGAGACATGAAAGGGATTGCACAAAGTAGCTAAACAATAAAAAGAGAGTTAGAGAACATAGAGCACCGAGGAGAAGATAGAGAATGAGACAGAGAACATAGAGCACCAAGGTGAAGGTTGAGAATGGGACACCAATCCACTAACGCACTAAGTAACTAAATGAAAAACATAATAAAGACAGTTAACTTTGGGACTTTCTCTTTGGAGTGGAAGTTATGCTAAATGGAGCGGATATGTGAAAACAGAAAAAAGAAAAATATGAAAAACATGGACACTAAGCTAAAGTGGAGAATGTACAATCATGTTTACTTGCAAGTTACTTCTTGAAACTCTATAAAAGGAGGGCATTTTAGAAGATCCAATTACAACACATCTAATCCTACAAACATATTCAAATCTCAATAATCAATAGATAATACTTAAACCAATCAACTTTGCAAATATTTTGCAAATCAAATTCATAGCTCTTTATCTAAATTTTTCTTTGCAAATCAAGCTCATTATAGTTGTTCTTTGTTTCTCATTATTCATATCATCCAGTAAAAATTTATTCATTGCAAACAAATTGAATATTCAATAAAAAGCAATTTATTTGAATTTTCAAACATTCTCTCTTTTAGTTTATTACAATCAATTATTGGTCTCCAATTTGCATTCAAATCTTTGGTTACATAAAAAAATCCAAGTAAACAATGGTAAAAGAGTTTGGAGATGTATAGCCTGTTTTGATATAAAAGTTAGGAAAGCGAACTATATTTTAACGGTCGGGTACCTCACACATGTGATATGCCTAATTTGTAAAATTTTTGTGAAACACATATAAAATAATCTTTTAATAAATATAATTTTTTATTAATAATTAAATTTAAGATAAAATTATGAGAAAAAATAAACCTAAAAATTGAAAAAAAGTGCTCAAGATTAACAGAAAAATTAAATAAAATAATATCAAGAAATAAAAAAGATATTTTGAACATCATCATCAATATACATATTAGTTGGACTATTTAAAATGTCAAAATAATATTAGAATAATATTTTTATTTTATAAATATATTTTAAAAAATTTAATGTATAGTAAAATTTTAACTTTATGAGATAAATACTTTTTTATAAATCATATTTTTTATATATATTTTTTGTGCTTTCATTATTTTCTAAATAAAGGATAAAATTAGAATTTAAACTAACAGTTATACAAGCTAAAAAAGTTAATATTATATATTATAAATTAAATATATTATAAATTAAAATTATCTATAATAAAATAGATTATCATTACAAAATTACGCTTTGCAATTTGACAAAATTATATTTGAATAGTTTTCAATCTCTTTTTCAATTAGTATTTTTTTATTTTCTGCTAAATCTTCCTATAAAATTAGTTTTATTCTTTTGAATCTATATTTATAAAATATTTAAATATAAAAAAGCATAGTATTAATAAAAATTTAAGTAAAAATATTATTCATACTTGGAATTGATTCCTATAATTTCTCTTTTCTTCAGTTCTCTTTTTTATAATATTAATTAAAATTTTGACACGAAGAACAACACTAAAAACTTCTAAAAAATATGTAAAATAAAATAATTCATTTTTTAAGAAACAAGATAATATATATATATATATATATTTGATACCTAGAAATTGTAAAGTTTCTATTTTTTTCTCAACTTCATTAAAGAGATAAAGTTATAAGATATGATTATTTTATAAATTATCACTATAACAATTGTGAAAAGAGTCAAAAATATTTTTACTTTTTGTTCACATTAATAAATATATTATTAATACTTTTTACCACACCATTAAAAATGGAGTAAGTTTTTTCTTTCTCAAAAGAATTCTTAAATATTCAATTGTATGATTGAACATTATTGTTTATATTTTTATTTTTTGTAAAAAATAAAATATTTTGATATAAAAATCAATGAATAAAATCTATAAAAAAATTATAACATTAAAAATCTAAATCCCATCATCCATCAATATTATTTTCACAGTTGTTCATTTTCTATATGATCAAAATAATTTTCTATCAATCATTTTTGAAGTACAAAAATTTTGATATTTCATTATTTTTATGCAAGTATTACTTTGTTAATCTTAATAAATTGACATGATTTTTGTTTAGCAAACATGACATCAATATTCTTTTTCTAAAAGTAATACTAACAAATAAGACATAAAATTTTAGTTAATAATTATAAATTTTGCACCTGTACATTGTTTATATATAAAAGATAGAGAAAGATAGGAAAATATATTTACAAATAAATATAATTAAGTTTATTTAAATGATAAAAGATTTTAGTAATCAATTAATTTTTTTATTTCATTTAAAATTTTGAACTTAAATTATATTTATCTTCATTCTTAATAATTTAAAATAAAATAAAACTAACATAAATATATAAACATTTTTATCCATTTTTTCAGTTATTTTAAATAATCTCAAATTTCAAAAATTGAACTAATAATTCTTTTTATAAAAAAATATTATCTATATATTATTCATCCAATTAAAATTTATAACTTAAAGTTATTATTGTCAATAAATATTATCCAAATATTACTCATCCAATCAAAATGTATAACTTAAAGTTATTATTGTCAATTTAAAAAGTTATATACCCTTTTATTTTTTAAAAATTTTTTTCTCTAATTAGTCACTTTTATATATAGTATAGATTACTTAAAAGATTAATGTGATTCATGATTAATCAAAATTTTAAAAAATAAATTTTTCTATAAATAATATATTTTTATTGAAAATATATGTAATATATATAATAGACATATACAATAATATAATATTTAAATTTATATGTAACATATATAAAAAAATTTATATATATCTTGTATAAAAAAAATATAATATATAATATATAATCGATTTAGTTAACCACTGATTTTTAATAAAAAAAACTGAAAATGGAATTGAAAATAAAAAATCAAAGAAATAAAAATTGAAACCGAAACAATCAAATCATTAATCAATTTTTCAATTTGATTTCGATTAATTTTTAATTTGATTTTGATTTATCAGTGTTTTTTTTTTCGCAGCCTTTCCCAACTCGAATGCTAATCTACTTGCTATCCCAATCAAATTTAGATGGCCCCAGATTCAAAGAGATTGCTAACCTTGGCAACCAAAGGGAGGAGGAAGAAGAAAACGTCGAGCAAGTTTTCAAAACATGCTTCAGCACTCTCTGTACTATTTTTTAAGACCTTCAATGGGGCTCCAAGGATTAGGGTCCTTGAATTTTACTTTCTTTAAAAAAAAAAAAAACATAAAAATTGTTATTTATTTAGATGAGACACTACTTTAATTATTTATTGGATTCATTAATTAATATTTTTTTTAAGAAAATTAAAAATATATAACTATTTCATACACCTAAGTAATGGTAAGTTCGACAACTTAAATAACTACTTCATAATCATCTATTACAATTACTTATACACACGCAGATAGAAAAAAAATATAATTTACTTTTTTAATTTAGATATATAATTTTATCTACAAAATCTAAAAATTTAAAAAATACTTAAACATTTTTTTTATCAGAAAATTGAATCAAATTAATTTATTTTAATAAAAATATATATTCTTGCATTTAAATATAAGTAACCAATTCATATTTCTTTTGAAAGATTTTTTATTTCAATTTCTCATATGAATGATAAATGGGGTATCTGATTACCTTATAATTTAATTTTTCAAATATTGTCATGCCCCATTTTATTATTTTCTCGAATTCATCAATTTTACAAATCGAACGTTTTCTCTTCAACTTTAGTTATAGATTTATTTGAAGAGAAATACCCTTTTTATTTACAAAGCAATCAATATTCATGATCCAATATCAATTATATTGAATTTTCTAATATATATATATGTCGATTGAATAAAAAATAACATTTTACTCTGTATTATATGACCCATTTGAAAAAAAATTTTGTATTTATCATTGTTAACGATCACGTATATGTTCCAACATCATTGGAAGGCCAGGATAGCCTGCAGCTCTACAGGATTAACTCACATGAGGTAAAATTTTATAATTCATAAAAGGATCGGTTTATATTTAAATATATTTTAATTATTTTAGAGATAAAACTCCTAAAACAATGTATGGTCAAAAATACTTAAATGTGCTCATAACATTCTTTAGGGCTATTCATGAATCACCCCAAGAACTCTTGACAAGAACTGACTGCTAATGAAGCGGATTTCTAATCTCACCTAAGTTTCCCTATTCCTACATGCGATCCACTAAAAAGCCACTTACATGTAATAATTGCTTGCATCTGTTCAATAAATTTGTCAGGTGCTTATGATTACCTTACTCTGTACGTACATTATTTGCTTATTTGAGATCTAGTTGAGAACTTTTGGACGGACTTACTAGAAAGAGTTCCTGGTAAAATATCAGGTTGATAACTTTTGACCGACTTGTTAAAAGGAGTTCATTGTAAGCACCACACCATCTCAATCTTGCCGGGGAGTTGGTGTTGTGACACTTAGGCAGCCAATATCAACCCAAAAAGGAAGGCTTGCAATAGTTCATTCCCTTGCGTCTCTGAACTCGTTCTCTTCATGGTAGGAGCACTAATAGTATTGATATTGAAGCTCATCCTACGAAATGCGTCCGAGAAGCCTACTATTTTAATGGAAAACCTGGCGGGTAAATTGTTCCAATCCCAGGCTTTCGTTTGAACAGTTTTGATACAAGCAGATTCTGAGCCACTCAAGTTTCAGGGACGGAGCTTTTTGGAACAAAAGCAATCTGGCAGCAAATAAAACCCTTCATGAAGTCGTTGCCACTACAAATTTTTCCATCCATCCACAGCAAAATTTGATCATGGCAGTAAAACTTAAGCTCACAGCACTATAAGATCATTACCAGCATGGCAATTAAGTTTAATTTTTGGTTGACACTCCCCAAGTTGGATTATTGAAAATGGAAGCCAGCAGTAATCCTTTTGCCGTGATGAAACAGTGGAATTGGTTGGGACACAACATCAAATGATTCCATGCACTGATATGTCTTCCACAAAAAGTAAATGCCAAATACTTGACTAAGAACTACAGTTTTTGACAGAAAAAGTCAACTCTACCAGAGTAAGTGATGTTGGGTTAGTAAATAGGCTTAAGACGGAACGAGCACATAATTCTGTACGATGAAGTATAAAATCTGGCATTCTATAATCTTATAGCCATACCAAGGAAAGAACTCGCCTCAGTGCTCACTTCATCATGCTATACATAAAATTGGCCTTCATCCTCCATCTCACAATCCAGCAATCTTAATAGCAAATAAATATCTTGACCTCCATGATGCTGTAACTGGTCTGCCTTGAAAGTATATAGATGGTTTTTTATTCCAATCCAACTGCATCCCATCAACATCTTTACCTTTTTGCTTTTCATGTCTCTCCTGACTCGAACCATGCCCTCCCATTGCCCCCTCATCTCATACATCCGAGACAACACCAAATAAGGCAGAGATGAAAGAGGATCCAAGTCCATTAACCTCTCTGCTACCTTCTCTGTCATTGTGAGGTCTCCAAGAACTGCACACGTTTTAAGTATTGATCTCCAAATTAGAGAACTGGGTTCATAAGGAATTGCTGCTATTATAGTCATTGCTTGATCAATCCTACCGGCTTGACACAACAAGTCCACAATACAAGCATAATGCTCATTGCCAGGAGCCAACCCATAACTTTCTTGCATTGATTGAAATATAGTCATTCCTTCATCAACAAAGCCCCCATAGCTACAAGCTAGTAGAACCCCAGCTAGTGTGATTCGATCTGGTGGTGGGCCTCTACGTAGTAGTTCCTTAAAAATGTCCAGGGTCTCAAGTACTCTACCATTGTGAGCCAAGCCCATAATTACAATATTCCAGGATATCAAATCTCTTACTATTATTTTCTTAAAAATTTCGATGGCATAATCAATGAATCCAAATTTAGCATACATCTCCACGAGTGAGCTGGCAACAACAGCATCCAACTCCAAACCTAATTTGACCACCAAGCAATGGACCTGAATTCCTTGCTCTGCTGGAAAAAGGGAAATACAGCTTAGAACACTACTGATTGTGAATTCAGTAGGCCTAATGTTTTCTCCAAGGGAAAGCACAAAGAGTAGGAGAGCTTCCTCCTCAAAATAATGCCCTGCATAGCTCGCAATCATGGAGTTGCAAATTGCAGAATCCCATTGATCTAGTTCCTCAAAAAACTTCACTGAATCCTCCAATCTGTTGCATTTAGCAAACAAGTCAATAATGGCACTTGAAACAATGGTATTACAAAGAAATCCCACCTTGAGACAGAAAGCAAAAATCTGCTTACCCTCGTCCAAATTTCGCAAATTAGAGCAGGAAGTGATTACGGCAGAACATGTAAACTCATCAAATAAATACCCTGAGGATCTCATCAAACAAAACTGATTCAATGCCAGTTCACCATATCCAGCTTTACACAATCCTGTAATCAATGAATTCCAAGTGATGACATCCAACTCTTCCATAGTTAAAAACACACCAACAGCATAATCAGCATAGCCAAGCTTCCCATACATGTCAACTAACGAATTCCCAAGCACCACACTCGAAGTGCTCAACCCACTTCGAATCACACTGCCATGAAGCTCCTTACCATGAAGAGCACTACACACTACTGATATCATAATCGAGTACGTGAACCCACTTGGTCTAACACTCACATTTTGCATTTCCCTAAACATCCCCAATGCAGAACCAATGTACCCACATGAAGCATACCCTGAAATCATCGAATTCCAACTAACAACATCCCTTTCAGGCATTTCATCAAACAGAGACCGCGCAATCTCAAGCTGACCAAAATTCAACATACCCTTCAAGCAAATATTCCAGGATATAGTATTTTTATAAGTTATACCCCTAAAGACGGTCAAAACATCATCAACAGAGCCATTACACTGAGAGTACAGATCAAGACAGCGGTTGCCCAGAAAAGTGTTGAACCCGATTTTCAGCAAGTGGGCATGGAGAATCTTGCATAAAGTTAGTGACTTCAATGACAAACAATAGTCTATGAGTCGAGAGTAGTAAGAAACTGTAGTTTGAGTTTGCTTTAGAAGAGGGTACATACAAAATCAACAAATGCTTTGTTTTGTGCTATAAAGAAAGATGAAAGTGCAGTTTCATCTCTTGGTTTTGTGCTATAAAGAAAGATGAAAGTGCAGTTTCATCTCTTGTTTTGTGCTATAAAGAAAGATGAAAGTGCAGTTTCATCTCTTGTTCCACTTTGTAAATCAATGGAAAGTTTTTACCTTTTAAAAATAAGATCGTGATTCTCTCACTTCTTCTTCTTCTTCTTCCTCCTGTTCCATGCCATTTCTTCAACGCAGACCACTGGCCTTTTGTTTTAAAAGGTTTAACGGTAATTTGCTTCCCTCCATATCAATCAATCCATTAAGCAAGCCAAACTTGGTTCAAAGCAGCCGATTCAATGCTGCCACGCCATGCAAACCCTTTTTTTTAATCGCAACGGAGAACCGAAAAGCTCTAGTCACATACACAAACTGGTAATACTGGTTTCCTTCACAACAATGAAATGGAACCACTGCATGCCCTAATCGGACCCAATTGCCAATAAAATCTATTGAAATGGTGGTTATTCTTACAAATGAAAGTATTTGTGTTGCAAAATAACATTTTAATTATAAAAAAATTTTTAATTATAAAAAAAGTGATATAACTAAATTATTATTTTTATAAAATAAATATTTTATATTTAAAATTAAATGATAACGTTACATATACCGGAGGCCTAGTACCACCTCTAAATTATGTTTGAATAATTACTTTTTGTTAAAATAGATACAAAATATGAATTTATCATGTGAATACAGATAATACGAAAAATAAATATTTAATATTCATATTAAGTAGTATCTAAAATATTAATAATAAATATTTATTATTGATCAGGACTGTATTTTAAATATTTTAAATTAAATAAATATGGTAATAAATAAAATTAATATAAATATGAATGAAAAAGAATTATACCCTATATTTAGTTTTGCAAAATAAAAATATCTTAATACTCCGTTCTTGCGGCATTATTGTTCACATGGCGAGAATCCATACCTATCAACTCCCTGTATATCGAGGTTTTTTGGAATGTTCGATTCCTAAACCAGCAACTGAAAGTCCTTTGTATCTTCCATGGATACGCTGCAACAACCTTTTGGTGGCTTGGATTCTCAAATTTGTATCTCCTCCTATTGCTTCAACCATTTTCTACGTGGAAGAAGCATTTAAAATTTGGAAGAAAATCAATCAAAGATTCTCTCAACCTGATGAATCTAGGATTTGTCATTTGCAACAAATCTTGGCAATATTTCTCAACATATAAAGTCTACGGATGCTTATTTTACTGAATTGAATGGAGTTTGGAAAGAATTGAGAAATTGTAGGCCATTTCCACATTACTCCTGTGGCAAGTGTAGCCAAGATTACTTTTAGAAATTTGTTGATTTACAACAGAAATATGACGTGTTTAGGTTTCTCAATGGCGTTAATGAAAGTTATCAGGCATTGAGATCTCAAATCATTATCATAAAGCCTTTTCCTCACTTGATCAAGCTTATAATATGGTGCTCCGAGAAGAGAATCACAAGTCATTGCTTAATCAGTTTCAGGCTTTCAATGACCCTATTGCAATGGCAGTTAAAAAGTCAAAGGATGAGCTCTTTTGTACTTACTGTGGCAAATACAGACTTAAGGGAGCAGTGTTACAAACTTATTGGTTTGCCTTCCGGATTCAAGTTTACCAATGGCAAACAAAGTGCTACTTCCTCGGGCTCAAACACTACTTCTTCAGGTGTTCAGGTATCAGCTCCTCCTTCTCACAAAGCTTCTGTTAATGTTCTGTTTTAGAATCTACAATTGTGGTGCCACAGTTGAATTTAACTTAAGAGTAGGTGCAGAAGCTTATGCCTATGCTCAGTGACTCATCCAAGCCTGACAATGTTGATTCATTTGCTCCAAATCTCAATAACGTAGTAGGTATGAGATCATCCATTTTCTCTACTTCAAATGGAAAAGTTTTACATGAATTGTTGCAATCTAATTCTCACTCAGCATCTTTGATAGTTGATACAGGTGCTACTGATCATATAGCTTGTTCATTAAATAATTTCTCTATATATCGATCTGTTTCTAATTATTTTGTTAGTCTTCAAAATGGAATGAAAGTTCAACTCTCTCATGTTGGTACTATTACTCTTTGTTCCCACATTATTTTGTCCAATGTTCTTTGTATTCCATCTTTCACCTTCAATCTTGTCTCTATCAAAAAACTTACTCTTCATTGGAAAATTTGTCTCATTTTTCTTCAAAATTACTGTTTCATTGAGGTCCTATCATCTTGCAAGACAATTGGACTAGCTAAGGTTTATCATGGGCTTTATTTTCTGCAACATAATAGTTTTCATAGGTTCTCTAATGTCTCTCTAGTTAATAAAGGGGTTCATGTTGTTTAATTGGACACATGACATCATAGGCTTAGTCATATAGACTTAGCTAGCTTCCCTACTCTTAAGCATTTGTTTTCAACTTCTGATTTTGTATCTAGTATTTCTCCTTGTGTTGCTTGTCCACAAGCTAAGATGAAAAGACTTTCGTTTCCAATTTCAGTAGAGCATACTTTAAAGCCTTTGATCTCATACATATGGACATCTGGGGCCCTTATTCTTATAGTGATCTTAAGAAAAATCATTACTTCCTAACTGTTATGGATGACTTTACTAAGCGTACTTAGACATTCTTGATGAAACACAAAAATGAAACGCATCATTGGATTTAATACTTTTATTCTTTAGTGAAAAATCAGTTTCACAAATCTATTAAAACCATTCGAACTGATCAGGGCTCAAAATTCATTTTTCCTTTTTTCTATCAGTCTCATGGCATCGTACACCGAACCAGCTGTGCTTACTCTCCATATAAAAAATGGCACAATGGAGAGGAAACATCAATATGTGCTTAATGTTGCTAGAACTTTGCTTTTTCATGCTAATTTACCATTGAAATTTTGGGGAGATTCCGTTCTTACTGCTAAATTCCTCATTGATAGAACTCCATCAACTCTTTTGTCTCATACTTACTCCTTTTCAACTCTTGCATAACAAACCACCTCTTTATAATCATTTAAGGGCTTTTGGTTGTCTCTGTTATGCTGTTAACCTTACAACACATCGAACTAAGTTTAATCCTAGGGCTAGACAATGTGTTTTCATTAGTTATCCCTCAAGTATTAAAAGGTATAAATTGTATGATTTACAAACTCATACTACTTTCGTCTCCAGATATGTAAAGTTTTATGAGCATGTTTTTCCTTTCAAACTTCAACCAAATCATTTCTTTTCTCAGTCTTCTGCTCCTTCTCTTGTTCTTCCTACTCTTCCCTCTCTAGATTTAAATTTCAGTTTTTCCTCTTCCTCGCTAACACCTCATCCTTCTCAATTTTCTCAATCAATTCCCATACATTCTGCTCCTTCTCAGTCTTTTCCACCTTTATCACCACGTCTACTCCTTTTTCCTCACATACTGAAATTTCTCATAGTGGTTCACCTTCTTCTCGACCTATCATTCGTCTTAAAAGAAGTACTAGGTTTGTTAAACTTCCCACCTAATTACAAGATTATCATTCACTCATACTTCTCATCCTCATTTAGTTTCATCTGTCTATTATCCTTTTTCTAATGTATTGTCTTATTCTAGATTGTCTCCTTCTTATCATTCTTTTATTTGCTCCATTTCTTCTTCCATTGATCCTTAAACCTATGAGCGAGCTATTACTGATCCCAATTGGATTGCAACTATTAATGTTGAACTTGATGCTTTGATTCAGAATAATACATGATCTATGGTCTCTTTACCTACTGTTAAAGCTCTAATTGGATGCAGATGGGTTTTCAAAACCAAACAATATTCTGATGGTACTTTAGACAAGCACAAAGCAAGGCCAGTAGCTAAGGGATTTACTCAAAAGTATGGTTTTGACTATGAAGAGACATTCAGCCCTATTGTCAAACACACTACTGTCAGGTTATTTTTATCCTTAGCTACTAGTCAAGGTTGGTTCCTAGCTCAGCTAGATATCAATAAGGCCTTTCTTATTGGTGATCTTGATGAGGAGGTTTATATGGATCTTCCTTTAGGATACGAGCTTCAGAGGGAGTTGGGTAGTGAAGCCAGTAGATTTGGCAAACACACGTTAGTGTGCAAGTTGCACAAGTCTCTCTAAGGGTTGAAGCAAGCTTCAAGGCAGTGGAATCTCACGTTTACTGAATGCTTATTGCATAATGGTTTTGTTCAATCCAAGGCTGATTACTCATTGTTCACTGGTAGCAATGAGAATGGTTTTCTGGCATTATTGGTTTATGTGGATGGCATGGCCATTACATGCAATAATGAGGGGTTATTATAGGAGGTAGCAATAGTTTCAAACTCAAAGACTTGGGGCAACTCAGATTTTTCCTTCGTATAGAGATAGCAAGGTCCAGTAAGGGAATATATGTTTGTCAAAGGAAATTTACACTGGAATTGCTAGAAAAATATGGAATGTTAGCTGCTAAACCAGCTAAAGTGCCTATGCAGGTTAACCACCAGCTTGTTCATGAAGATTCAGTGATAAAGGAACCTTATAAATATAGGAAACTTGTTGGAAATTTGATGTATCTGACTTTGACAAGGCCAAACATTACTTATGTTGTCCGTGTTCTTACCAAATTCATGGACAACCTTCACAAACACATTATTCAATTGCTCTAGCAGTGTTGAGGTACTTGAAGGGATCTCCGGGGCAAGACATATTCTTTCCTGTTGAAAATGAATTGAGATCGATAGCATATACAGATAGTGATTTGGGGAGTCTGTAAGGAAATAAGGAAATCAATTACAGGCTATTGTGTGTTTTTGGGAGATTCCTTGTTCAGTTGGAAATCAAAGCAGCAAAGTACTATTGCAAGAAGCTCGACAGAGGCTGAATACAGTGCAATGGCTTATTCAACAATATTTTTTTAGTCTAACTTGCATCGCAACATATTTTTTTAGTCTAACTTGTATCGCAACACTGTTTGACCTGTCAAATCTCTGTCTTCATAATTTCAAGGTGTAAGCCTTCCGTTTCTCATCTCGAAGTCCAGGCATAATAACTGTGAATGGCAGTAAAGGGAAACTAAGGCATCATTCGTTTACAATTTAAGGCAAACCTGTTGAGAGCTTTCCAATGATACATTGTCTCCAAGGGGGAAACCCAGCATCTTGATTTGTATTAGAAGCTAACTTCTTCATCATGCACAAATAAATTATGATATTCATCACATAGGCAAGTTAAAGGTGACGGCTTTTTTTTTTTGAGGTAATGGCCCTTACAGCAGCTACAAAATCATACGAGGAAACTGCAGGCCAACTTACCTAAAAAATAGAACTGGCCAAGCAGGCAGATAAATGAAGCAGGATGGCTGCGGCATCAGAACTAGCATGGTTCATAGTCTAGATGAGGAAGCTTGACATGATTAAGCAGTGATTTTGGAACTAGGGCTACCCCAAACTGGCATATTCTCTTCAAGTTTTCAATTGAATGAGTGCGACAGAACCCATGCATATATATTCAAAAACAGTAATTTCTCCTGATGAAGATGAAAGTCCTCTGATGACCCACCTTCCAAATATTTTATTCAATCTGCCCAACTGAAACCGGGATGCTTCTTTACTAGATGTTCTCTCATTACCTTCTAACCAGAGCTGAGCTCTACACATATGCACTCGAACTCTCAGGATCATGCTCAATGATTCGCTGTGCCACCTTTTCTCCAAGATCCTTATCTCCATGAGTTAGACAACCCCTTAACACAGATGACCACATGCTGGCATCTGCATCATATGGCATATTCTCAATGAGATTCATTGCTTCCTCTAGGCAACCAGCGCAAGCAAAAAGATCAACCATGCAGGAATAGTGCTCAATTCCTGGATCAATATGATAGTCATATTTCATGACCTTAAACCATTTCCTCCCCTCTTCCACCAATCCACAATGATCACAGGCAGATAAAACCCCTGTAAATGTAATATCCGTTGGCCTCACACCAGCATGCTTCATTTCATTAAATAGTGCTAGTGCTTCGAATCCATAACCATTTGTAGCACACCCATTCAACATTGAATTCCAAGAGACATCATCAGATTTGATCATCGTATCAAATAGTTTTCTTTCCATTTTCAACAAAACCGCATTTGCAGTAAAAATTAACAAGGGAGGTAGAAACAACCTGATCAGACTCAAATCCGATGATGGTCGCTCTAGCAAAAACCTGTTCATCAAGTTCAAGTGAAGAGATCCCAACGCAGGCACCAATCACACTAGGGAGGCTAAATCTGTCCATCCTCAAATCCTTTTTATTGATATGACAGAAGAGATTTGGTGCTTCAATTGGACAACCATTTTGGGCAAGTCCCACTATCATTGAATTCCATGAAAGCAAACATTTACTAGCCATTCCCTTAAAGATCTGTTTTGCATCTTGTATTCTACCAGAATTACTATATACTGTAATCATGGAGTTGAGCAAGACCGTGTCATAGGCTTTAGCTCGCTGAATAATTTGCAAGCATCATAAGGACTTCCACACTTGGAAAATGCATCAATAAAAGCACAAGTAATCATAATGTGACCAACAAATCCATCTTTACAAGCATAAGCGTGTGTTTGTTTATCATATTGAGCATTCCCAAAGCTACTGCAAGCACTCAAAATAATTGCTACTGTGGAGGAGTCTACCTTAACACCATTTTCCTGCATCTCATGGAAACCATTAATGCTTTTATTTCCTCATTATTGTTAATATACCCAGAAATCAACGAGTTCCATAACACAATACATGCATTACTTCTTCTAGCAAATATTCTCCTAGCATCATTCATTCCACCACAATTTGCATAGTCCATGATAAGTGCTGATAAAGAAAAGTCATCCACTTCATTCATCATATTCAAAACACAGTTTGCACTATCTAAATCACCACACCTTCCATACAAATTAACTAACGAACTAGCCAATACTGCGTCAAACTCCAGGTCATCAATTATAATCCGAGCATGGATTTGCTTGCCTCATTCAATAGCTCCCAAATCAGCACAAGTGCCAATAACAGTTGCCAACACAAACACATCACCACACCATTTTTCTGCCAAATTCAATTCCTTAAACATCCTAACAGCTTCTTGTGGACACCCATGTCGCATATAACCATGAATAATGGAATTCAACGCAACCACATTTCTCCTCGGCATCTCATTAAACAATCTCCTAGCAATACCCACATCACCCGCATTCCCAAACCCCGAAATGACCACATTCCACATTCTTAAGGGGCATCAAACAAAAAACTTTACCGATTTTTCCCTGTTCCCAGACTTCAAGCCTTCAATCATGGTGTTCCAAGAAAAGCAGTTTCTCTTAGGCATTCATTTCGTCGAACAGTTTGTGAGCATCGGTGATACTGCCACACCGGGCGTACATTTGTAGAAAGCGGTTAGCAAGTGAAAGAGTGGAGTTGATGAGACCCTTTTTGAAGAAGAACAGGTGGAACTGTTTTCCTTTTGGATCGAATTGTGGGTGTTAAAGGATTGAAGTAAGCGAGCAAAAGATTGAAGTTGCAGATCCATAGCTATGCGGAACGACTCGCGTGAGCAAGGTTTGCTATTATGGACAATTGAAACGCCGGCTTATATATCGTTTTTGGGTTTCGCCTCTAAACGGCTCGTGTGCGTAAGGTTTGCTATTATGGACAATTGAAACGCGGGCGTATGTGTCGTTTTTTGTTTTGCCTCTATGGTTGAAGGAGCCCAAGCTGCAAAAGCACCGTTGGCCGTTAGATTTGGCGGCGAAAATAAGAGGAAGAGTTTATTTTGAGAAAAATAATATATTCCAACATTTTTATTAAGTTTCATGCAATAATAAGAGATCAGAAATTCAAATATTTATATATTTCATATGACTCTAATACTGAATTATTAACCTAATTTTTAAGTAAAAAATAAATATTATTCATGTTGAAACATAATAATTGAATATAAAAACAAGAAAATTTATCTATTAATGTACCACAATATTGCTTTTGATCAATCACTAAATTTAGTGTAAATCACTTAAACAAACATTATTATTCACGACCCAAATACTATGATTTTTCTTTAAGAGAATTTCTATGTACATGTTGTTATTCTCTTGTAACAATTAGAGAGTTTTGTTGTTTTTTCTCTTATATCTTTTAATGTACAAACAAATAGTTAATAATCATTGAATAACTACCATAATTCTTTTTATTAAAATAGAAATATAGTTGATTCAGGTCAACCCGTCTTAGAGTACCCAACTTGAAATTCCAACAATTCATTTGATTCATTTTGATATTTCTTAATAGTTAAAATTTAATTAAAAATATTCTATTATTTTACATTATAAATCAGAAAAAAAACAAATAAACAATAAAAGGAAACTATCTAACCAAATCCACACCAACTTAGTCTTTCATTAGCAAATGATTAAGTTGAGATTGGAGGAGATGTTATCCTCAAACTAACTGTACAACACATTAGAAAAAGTTAAATTAAGAAAGGTGAAAATTTTACGAGCCTTAATATAATATTTATTAATAATATTTATGTTCAATAAATTGTGTATATACACATGATTTTGATTTGGGAAATCATAAGTTTTATAAGTTTAAAGTAATTAGTCTACTTCATTGACTTTGATTTAACCATTTTGTTTTAGTATTTAGTTGTCTGGTTTTTGGTCTTAGCTTGATAACACTGAAGTTGAATGGGAAAGCACAACTTTATAGTTTTGCGAGTAAGATATCAAACCATATTGTTATATATTTTTATAAAGACAAAAATAAATTTTTTTGTGAGTAGGATATTACACCATTTTTCCATATATTATTGTTATAAAAAAACAACAATAAATTTTCTTATGAGTAAGATATCATACCATATTTTCATATATTATTATAAAAAAAAAAAAGATGAAATTTCCTGTGAGTAAGATATCATACCATATTTTCACATATTATCATAAAAGAGCACAATGAATTTTCTTACATGAATTATTTTATATTACCATAAAAATATTAAAAATCAAATAGCCAAAAATTATAGAGAAATTTTAAAGAGGAGAATGTTTTCATAATTGAATTGAAACAATTAGTTGGATCAATAAAATTGAAAATTGTTCAATCAAAATCGAAAAGAAATTAGTAAAGTTAAAAAAAGTGATCAAAATAAAAAAAATTGAATCAAATCAATTTAACTTAAAATTACGACATTTTATGAAATTTTTAAAGTTTTAAAAATTATATTATTTTATTCAAAGTTTACATGTTAAAAATAGTTCTAAAAATTATAGTAATAACTTATCATATTATACTTTTTCTAATTTTAAAATATTTTTTAAGAATTATTGACATATATTTTTTTCAAAATTATTTTAAGAAATGACCATTGAATCGATCAAACCAGCTAATCTGATAATCGATCAGTCAATTGATTTAGTTATCAATTCAATTTTATAAATATTACAAATCAAAACATGAAGATTAAAGGACTTGATCGCCTATTTCTTTTTAAATCAATTAAAAAACTATTTTGTTTTTAATACTATAATATCGTATGATATCATAATTAATATAGTTTTAAGTATTTTAATTAATAGTTTTATTATCGTGTGTAAAATCATTTATTATTTCAAATAATTTTTATTTTTAATAAAACTATTATAAATAATAATTAAATATAAAAAATTTAAAATTTTAGTTAATCCACATATATGATCTAAATGAATAGTATAAAATTCACTTACTAATTCAATATGAATGCAAAAGTTGTGACATAATGGAGGATTATAAGATGCATCGGTTGCATAAAACAACGAATATATCCTGACGGCTCATAATAGAAAATTACAGCCGTTGTCAATTGTAGTATGAAAGTATACATTTTACACGTCAACTTGAACCATTATAAACTATTAAAATCCTATTTAATAACTCGCCTCAACACTCATGTTTACATATTAAATGAATACGATAATGATGCTTTTGTTCTTAAAAGAATAGGGATTAACATGAGAATTCTTCTAGATTCCTGATGGGATGAAAATTAAAATAATTATGAACAATTTAAAAATAGTAAGAATTGTGGGGGAGTGGGCACACGACTTTGACTCGTGTAAAAGTTTCATTAGAAGTGAAGTGATTTGATTTGAGAAATGAGATGATCCAAACCAAATGAAAAATAATTTGCTTACTTTTTCATTAGTATAGTAATTAAGATGCTGTGTCACGTGGTATGGGCAGAAATTCCTGCCCTGGGTTCCTTTTTTTCTTCACCTTTTTAGCCCACTAACAATTAATTGTTGCTTTTATATTCTTTCAATATCAATTTCAGATTCTTTTTTTCTTTTGTTCCTAATAATCAATCTATTGTAGTAAAACAGAGTGATCCACTAAGCAGTGGCGGTACGTTATTGTTATTATCCTTTTTATAACTTTGCCTTCTACATTAAGTACTGACATCGGTGAGTTTAAAATGCTGGAATTAAAATTTGCTTGAAGCTCTATGGGGTTTGCGTAAAATCAGTAAATGAGGTAGCGTGTTGGACTCATCATCGATGTTGGCATGTCAATGCCCAAATTAGTTCAAGTTTCATAAGTGAAGATGCTTAAAACTTTTTAAGTAATTTTCAGTCAAAAAAAATAATGAAGAAATTAGTTTTTTGTTGTTCTATTGAGCTCTTATTTATGTGGAATAGTTGAGATTATAGTTAGAGTGAGCACACACGAATTTGAATACACTGAACCGGATCTAGTAGCCGTAAAATATTTAAAATAAAAAAATAAAAATATCTAAAAAATAACCAAATTGATCTAAATTAAAATAATAATTTGAGACGGTATTAATTATTAATATTTATCCATCTGAATAATCAAATTGATTTAAATTTTATTTTTATTATAAAATTAATATTAAAATACATACGCATGTATGTATATATATGTAAAAACTTTTTTTATAAATTTAATATATATATATATATAAAGAGAGAGAGGGAAAGAGAGATTCTATTTTTTTTTATAAATTTGATTTTTAAAAACATTCAAAGTACTTGAATATCTAAATCAAACTGAATCAAAAATCGATTTAATTTGAGATAAATATTTTTTTCATCTCAATTCTTTATTTTTAAATATTTAATTTTCAGTTCCTGTTAAAATAATTTCAAATCATCAATCCACCTATCACCCCCTATTTATGATCTGTGCATATATAGGCTTTTCTACTGTGGGATCATATGGCCTTTTTGAGTTTCGAATGCAAGTAGATTTTATCTCAGCCCTTACAAGTTAAAGTCATGAAAAACTGATAATCAACAAAGGATAACAAAAGCGTAATAAAACTCTACCCGTCTTTTTCTCTCTTTTTTCCTGATATTCTTTATTCTTTGTTCACCTTTTAGAGCTATGGTGGATTAAATCATAAATTACCAATAATAGCATATGATGCTTTTATTTTCTTTACTCTTTTATTGATTTTCATTTTAATAAATATAAATTTATATTTTCTTTTACAGTTTTACTTACTTTTTTGTAATTTTAATGAAAATTTTTAGTTTTTCTTCGTGGAAGTATGGTTCCTTTTATATAAAAACCATTATTATTTTTTAATGAAATTGATTTATAATTTTATTGAAGCTATCAATCTGTTTTTTATAGTAATTTAACTAGACTCATTAGAAGACAATAATGTCGAGTTGTGGTTTAGTATAACTATCAAGTGAAACATATTTTCATTATTATGCAAAATTCATTACTCTGTCAACATAGTTGTATTTCTATTACAAAAGATAATCACTTTTCAAATTATATTCAGCATATTTGGTGTCAATACAATTTATTATGAATTGTAAATTTTAATTTTTTTTATATATTGGTAATCTTGTATTTGATATTTTATGAATGAAAATTATTTTTTTCTATCTAAAAATAAAAGAGTAATAATGATGGTAATGGAGTAAGAAGGAGGCGGCGCTACCCCTATTTTTCTCTCTGCCCTGTTAATGAGAGGAATTTTATCTCTATTCTTGCTTCTTTGAGGATTTTTTGCAAAGACATTTATCAAATATAATTTATTAAATTATAAAATAAAAATATTTTACATTATAAATTAACAAATATGCAAAATATATAATTATACACAAAATATTTATTATATATATTTAATAAATATAAAATTTATAAAGATATATTAATTTTTTTAATCTCCATGAAGATGTATTTAGAGGTTATTCGTAGAAATTTTCAGAGTGGGATGTCATTTCATCCCCGTCTTACAAGAAAGAAAGGGTGGAATTTTCAACTTTATCAAGGGCGGATCCCAACAAGGAGCAGTGAATCTCTATCCCATTATCGCCTCTAAATAATGGTGATGAATGTCTTAGATTTTATAACATAAATTCTCAAATATTTTATATTTATTAATCATATCTAAATGTTAATCGTCGATTGATACTTGCTTACACTAACCACAACCGCTAAATCAAATAATCTCTTGATGAGATGTCCCCTCTTGTAACCATGTGGCTTCAAAATTCATTTTGATCAATTGCATGATACGACTCTCACAACACGGATGGATGACCTATTTTAACTCGTTTTTATTTGAAGACATGTCAATATTTGCAAATTGTAATACAATATAGTTTTTGATATGATACAATATAGTTACTACTTCCTGGTAATGAAGAATTTTCTAAATTCTTAACTAATAAAATTTTATCTTACTCTTTTATATTATAAATTAAGCAAATTTAAGTTATTTAAAAATATAAGAGCATTTAGTTTACATGAATAATTAATTCTTTAAGTGTTTTTTTCGTATGTGTCTTTTCATTTTGAATATTTTTTCGAGTTAACCATTTTAATGTTTCAATTAAATAGTATAATATGACAATAGTACAACTTTAATTGCTTATTTGTCAAAACATTAGTTTGATAAATGATAAACACTAATCATAAATTATTTTTAAAATAATAATTTATTTATTTATTATAGTTAAAAAAAATTATGTACATCATTAAAAAAAATTATGTACATTAGGATTAAGAAATTACAAAGAAATAAAAATATGATTTCAAGAATTAGATTAAAGTTGTACTTACTGACTAAATTAACTTTTTCATATTATTGAATTATTATGTGTGTTTGTTCGAAATTAGCTTTTTTGAAGAAAAAAATGTTATTTATTTTAAATTAAGACATAATAATTATATTTTAATAAGGTTAAAATTATAAAATTATATATATATATATATATATATATATATATAGAGAGAGAGAGAGAGAGAGAGAGAGAGAGAGATGCATTTATTATGAGATTGATAAATAAAATAAAATAATTGTTAGTAAAATTTAAATTTCTATTGAGAAGACACATAATTATTGAGGGTAAATCTATCATTAATAAATAATATTAATTATATAGTCCAAATCAGATCCATTTATTGTATCTTAAAAAATTTTAAAAATTAATTTATTGGACTAAATTAATTAAACCAATCAAATAAAAAATCAATTTGATTTTTAAAATATTGGTTCATACTCCAAATATTAGTATTATTCTGTGTCAATCTATTTCATAATAATAGCAAAAATTAAGAGTTTAATTTTTTATCTTTCCATTTTCAAAATTTTTCAACACCTTGTGGATATTTATTAAAAAAGGAGTTCTTTGGCACCTGCCCTGGATGTATCTCACATGACAAATATTAATATTGCCAACAAGTTTGTTCCTTCAACTCGAACTAAATGTCAAACAATAATAGCACTAATATTGACAAAAACAAATAAAAATAGTAATTATCTTATTTCTCACTTTATTTTAATTATTAATGCATGCATGGAAAAAAAAAAACAAAGAAAACAGAAAACCCTTCTAGATTTCCACTCAAGACAAAAATCAGAAAATCCTAAACTTTCTATATATTATTATCAAATTTATCCAAAAAAATTTAAATATATTTAAATAGGAATGAACTTGTATACAGTTGGCTTGTCGGTTGGAGTATTCGTTTACTTGAAGAAATATTTTGTTTTTTAGGTACATGCAATGCAATTACCTTGCTCTTCACGTAGTGCGCACGTTATATTATATACGTGCAATCTTCAAATGGTATCCTTTTACTATAAATATGATTAAAAAAACAACCAACCATAATAAATACTGCTTTTAAGAATTTTTTATGATTATCTTTTTTCGAACTATAATGACATTTTTTGCTGATTTATTAGGATATTCATATTAAGGAATTACTTTAAAAATACATATTTATTTTTTTGTAAAAATTTAATGATTTTTTTGTTAACCTATCGCAGTGTTACGTTGAGTAATTATCTTATAAAAGATGAAAAATAATATGCTAATATTTCATTAAATATAATATTTTTTTGTGAATCTATTATACTTTTTTATATTCAATAATTACTTTATAAATAAATATTTATTTTTATGTAAAACGATTTTTTATTAATTTATCATAATTTTTATTGATGAAATAAAATAAAATAGTTTTATTTTAAAACAAAGTAAGTATACACCATAATTATTTCGAGGTTAAAATTCCTAGAATAGAGATGCAGTCATCTCTAGATGCAAATTAATGTAATGAATAAGAATAACTTTGGCATAAGTTGATATTTAAAAAAAATAACAATTAAATAGCATTTGATATTACAATTTTGGTTATTGAGGAGACCCATATTCTTATAGCAGGCTGATAACCAGTCTAGTTAATATGGATTGAATTCAAGTCTGGTTAGTATATAGACTCAAGCTTTGATGTCTGATCAGGTCAATTTGTTTATAAAGAGAAAACTCAACTTGAATAAAAATTTTTAATTAGCCAAATTTTCTAACCTTGTAAACTGGATGGATGGTTCATCCTAAGTAGAATAATAAAATCCTATTCTTGATAATAAACAGAAACTACCTATAGCACTCTTATATAAAGAATCTTAACCATGATCATCGAATACCTTTCATTCACTGTTGATTCCTTGCTAACCTTGATCTAATTTAAGTACCAAAGTTGATATTTAAATCAGATCAAATTTCCTTTTTTTTTTCTCTTTCTTTATTTTGCAGGTCCTAACTAGTAAATACGTAAATTATCAATAGCTAAGATTTCAAATATATCAATATTCCCAAAATACAATAGAATGACTCTTTTCAAATGTTGCTTTGTATTGATATAACTTAAGAATATTCAGAGATTTTATTGAAGTGGAGAAGAAGTGTTAAAAAAAAAAAATCTCATTCTCTATCTATTTTCATTTTAAATTAAAAAATAATTAGAGACTCCAATGATTGAGTATAAAGGTGGTGGTTTTTTATCAAACTAAAAATCTATCTAATCTAAAAGAAAATTCAAAATAATTTAAAATTACTAAAAAAAAATTAAATTCAATCCAAAGATTCATATGAAATAAGTTAATCCAAAACAATCAGAATTTGATTCAATTTTAATTACTAAAAATATTTTTTAAAAATATATTTTTATTTAAAAATAAAATTAAAAGTAACTCAATCAAATTATAAATCTGAAAAATTATTCAAATTTCTTTATACATCTTCTTTCGATGATTCAAATTGATTTGCTTGCAATTTGAAGAGATTTAATATGAATTTATCTAAAAAAATGACTTGAAAATATCCAATCGAACGTACATAACTTAACCCTTTTGTCACCTTTACTTGGAAATATATCAAACCAAATCAAACTTCTTATATTACATTTCATCCAAATGAATAGTGTGAAAATGATAAATACATAGTTTTAGGATCGTTTGAAGTATCACTAATCAAAATGAAAATATTTTTTAACTTCATATTTATATCAGATATTGAAAAATGAGAATCTACATGAGCTACGGAACTATAATATATCAAAAATATTGATTTTTGTTCAATACACTATGATTAATTTAACTAATTTAATAAGACTCATTCTTCAGCCTTTTTTTTTTTTTTTTTTAGATTCAGTCTGATCATTTAAATTTTTAAGGAATTTCATATTTTATATTCTCTTTCCTATTTAGATTAGGACTTCTTTTTGTTTTTTTTTTCTAATGCTATTAGACCAGACCATCTGCACCTCTACTCCTCCACGACACGTCCTCTAGAACTACAGGTCTTATTCTGACTGACTCTATGACCACACAGAATTTTCGAGACGCCATGTGTATTCCTTCTGCTGTCAATTTCATAATGTATATTGTGTTTGCAGATTTTTTTATTTATTTAGACAGTAAATAAATTGAGTAATCTCTTTCGTTATCAATTACGTAAATTGAGTAATCTCTTTCGTTATCAATTACGTGTAAAAAAATTTTCAGGATCTAGTATATGAATTTAAAATATTATTTATGATTAAGTGGAAGTAAAATTGTGTATCTATTTACGCAGTAAATCTGAAAGTAAAAATAAGTTACATATCTTTTTACGCGTTATATCCCAAATCGCTTCGCGCTATTTTTTCGAATGCTGAAATTAAACACTTGAATAATATGTCAGAACGGTTGAAAACGGAAGCTAAGTCTTCCTCTCCTTGACCTTCTCACAAGACGGCTACAATGGGTGCAACAACTAGGGTTGTCAATTATCATGAAGGCAGGAGAAAAGATCTAGCCTATTTATAATAATTTTAATAGACTCACTCATCACAGGTCCATGTTAAAATAAGCCTACATTGATCGTCTTTAATATCGGCCCATAATAGGTGTCACAAATCTATAACTCAATTGATCACATTTTAATTGGGCTTACCCACAATCAATAAACTATATTATTCAGTCCGTTTTATAAATAATTAAAATCAACCCATAATTAATATTAGCCCACATAAAAAATTCTGACATTCTCCCACTTGGACAATATTAATTATGACATTTTCATGTTTAAGAAAGAAAACATTTTTGAAAACGACTTTCAGACTGAATACTTTAAACTCAAGTGTGATCACACAATTTTTAAAAAACATATAGTTTATTAATAAAGTGACACCTCAAACACAATCCTGTCCACATTAAATTATTAATATCGGATCATGACAGTAATTATGCTCCTTATTGACATAGTACAAATTCATAGTCACAAATATTGACAACTTAACTGACCTGGATTTCGATATGGCAATGTAGCAAGAAAATAACGCCTCATGTGATCAATACACTATTTTCTTGTCAGTCCTCCAAACATTTCTCTTTCACACATGCTCAAATGAGCAAGAGAAATTCACAAGGCTTCACAATAAGGCTTTTATTTCCATTTGGAAATACACACACAATGTCTTAGCCTTTGTTTCCAGAAACACAATTAGAAACCAACTCTGCCTAAGATAATCACACCATTCTTAAGCATATTAACCACAACTCATAGAATGTTATATATATATATATATATATATATATATATATATATATATATAAAATGTGCACATATGCAAAACAATCTACTACAAAGCACTCAACTCACATAAATAAATATGAATAAGCAATGCATCAAAATTATTTAACTTGAACGTTCAATTACAAGCATAAAACTCCCACTAACCTAACACATCAAAAGACTCCACAACACTCATATCACAAACATGTTTCTTAAAAACTATGGGTCTGAGTCCTTTGGTTAGGGGATCAACTAACATTAAATCAGCACTAACATACTGAATCTCAATATCTCCTTTCTTTACTAAGTCTCTAACTGTAAGATATTTGATCTTCATATGCTTAAAACCACTCAAACTTTTATTGTTCTTAGAGAAGAACACAACAACATTATTATCACAATAGATTCAAAGTGGTTTAGCAATAGAATCAACCATAAGCAAACCAGAAATAGAATTCTTTAACCACATAGCTTGTGTAATAGCACCATAACATGCAACAAACTTAGTTTGCATAGTAGACGATGTTGTAAGTGTTTGTTTAACACTTTTCCACGAAACAGCACCACCAGCAAGCATAAAAATATAACTTGAAGTGGATTTCATATCATCTTGACAACCTGCAAAATCAGAGTCTGAATACCCCACCACTTCAAGATCATCCACACGCCTATAAATCAACATAGAATCCTTTGTCTTTTACAAGTATCTCATTACTTTCTTAGCGGCTACCCAATGATCTTACACATGATTAGAAAGATATTGACCAAGAACACCAACAACATATGCAATATCTGGTTTTGTACACACCTAGACGTACATCAAGCTACCAACAACACTTGTATAAGGAATATTATTCATGGTTTGTTTCTTAATATCACTTTTAGGGCATTACTCCTTATTAAATTTATCTTCTTTCACTATAGGAGTATCACCAAGATTGCATATTAAATCTACTGAACACACTATCAATATAAGCCCTTTGAGAAAGACCCAATAAATGACGAGATCCATCACGACGAATCTCAATATTCAAGACAAAAGATGTCTCTCCAAGGTCTTTTATATCAAAAATTCTAGAGAGCAACTGTTTAGTTTCACAAATCATCCTCGTGTCATTACTAGCCAACAAAATATCATCAACACAGAGAACAAAAAATATAAATTTACTACCACTAATCTTATGGCAAATGCACTGATCTATCTTGTTCTCTGTAAAATCAAGTGAAGTAATTATCTCATCAAATTTGAGATACCATTGACGCAAAGCTTGTTTGAGACCATAAATAGATTTCTTTAGCTTACAAACTAAGTGTTCTTTACCACTTTCTTTAAAACCCTCGGGTTGCACCATATAAACTTTCTCACCCAAATCAACATTTAAGAATGTCGTCTTGACATCCATTTGGTACAATTCTAAAACAAAATGAGCAACCAAGGCATAATTATTCTAAAGGAATCTTTTAGAGGAAACAGAGGAAAAAGTCTCATTATAATCAATACCCTCACACTGTGTAAACCCCTTAGCAACCAATCTGACTTTAAATTTCTCAACCTTTCCTTTAGAATCCTTCTTGGTATTGAATACTCATTTGCAACCTATGGGTTTATTATTAGAAGGAAGTTTCACTAGTTTCCAAACTCTGTTATGACTCATTAACGTCATCTCATCTTTCATACCATCAATCCAGAATTCAGAATAAATACTATTAACATCCTCATCGTAAAATACATAATCAATAACATGACTATATTATAATCACATTCACTAAGATAGACCTCATAATCATCTGGAATTATTGACCTTTCAGCGACAACATTTTGTTCAGGACTACCAGGCATGGTATATTGGACAACTATTACACATTATTGCAAATATTTGGCAAACTCTCCCATATGTTGCCCAATCTCATTATATTTATCATAATATTTACCCCCATGATCATATCTCATAATTTTAATGACTTTTCCTTATTGTTTCTCAATCTCAATTTTGAAAATTTTGAACACCTCAATGATATAAGATTTCTCGTTTATCAAGTATAAATGCCCATAACGAGAAAAATCACCAATGAAAGGAATAAAATATTTATTGCCACAAATAGTAGGTGAATAAGGTCCACTAATATCAGTATAAATCATCTCTCGAATATATGAACTTCTATTAGCACATTTCCTTTTATTTATAAATCATATCTCGAATATATGAACTTCTATTAGCACATTTCCTTTTATTCTTAGTCAATTTTTCCCTTATACAATCCACACAAATATCTAGATCCTCAAAATCAATAGAAAAAGAAAAATGTCATCCTTCACTAGTCTTCCAATTCTTTCTCTAGATATATGACTTAAACGTTTTGTGCCACAATGAAAAAGATTTTTCTTCAATTAAGGATCGTTTGATCATAACAACAACGACTCAATCACTAGCATCATCCCAATACTATCTATATAAATTATCAAATAAAACACATTCACCTATCAATTTGGAATCTAAAAAACATATTGGTTTTTCTATTACCAGTAGCAAAATGATATCCAATCTTGTCCAAAACAAAAACAGAAACCAAATTTCTTCTAAAAGATTGAACATAAAATGTGTTCTTCAAAACTAGACAAAATCCAGATTCCAATGTTAAGCTGATATATTTAAGACCCCTAAGTTTAGTGTGAAGGTGAATCATATTTAGAATATAATCTCTTACACTCCCACTATGGTTGTATTTCATACTAGCTAACTGACTCAAAAAGGTCACAACCTCAACATTACAAGATACAAAATATCTATTTTCTACAGCAACAATAAAAATTTGGTTGTAACATCAGTGGGCAAACTACTCCTAAGGGATTTAGAAATAGTTTCTCTCATAACCATAAGACTGAGACAGTTCGATCTCTCCCACTTGGCATGTAATTCTTTTTCTTTGATATTACTATCACAAGTGGGTTTAGCAGGCTCATCATCATAAAAAAAAAACATATTCTATATCACTCATTCCTAAAACAAACTAAATGTCCTATTTTCATCTCTTAAAGTTTGTGCTAGTTAAACGTTCAACAGTTGCAGTACTATTATTGAAACTAAAGGAGACTGATTGCACAAAACAAGAGCATGTATTAGAATTGAGCTATATACAAAAACAAATTTATAATTTACTCAATCTAGAAAATTTTGGCATTATTACATATTCTCCTTTGGGCAGAACATGTACGTGCAATATAATTTCTAGTTATGAAGCTCACAATCAAGTTTACACCAGTTTCGAGAAATCTATCCCCTTTGGGCAGACAGACTCTCTAAACTAATGCAACTCTAAGCACAAATAGCTTCATCTCAACAATCCCTCCCAAAATCAATGCATCTAATAACCCCCTTTAGGCAGGTTATTATATATATTAATTTGGAATTTTTATTTCAACAATCACTCCCAAAATTAATGCTTCTAATAACCCCCTTTGGGCATGTCATTATATACTTTAATTTGGAATTTTCTTTTTTATCTCAACAAGCTCTCCCAAAATCAATGCTTCTAATAACCCCCTTTGGGCAGGTTATTAGACACATTAATTTGGAATTATCTCTTTGCAAAAATTAAAAACAATTCTACGAATTTCAATGAATGTTTCACTTTGGCGGTAACTCCCATATCAACCCATAAAATTATTTTTAATTAGAGATTTATAATAGCCCAATTAAAATACATATTGAATACAAATATATATTTTCAAAAAAATACACAAGGTACCAAACATAATATACCTTAATTTTAAGCACATAATTATTTTCTCATATATGTGCAAAATAAACAAATAAAAAAATATTTATTATTTATTTATTTAATTTTATTACAAAATTAATATCACTAAATAATAGACTGACAATTAACTGTATATAAATCATCTAAATATATATATATATATATATATATAAACAATTATTGAAATAGAATTAAAATATATGATGAGGTGCATGAACATAAGACTCCTTATATAAATATTAATCCGGATAAGATACTAACAGCTACTTGGCTTAGCTTAGTTGGCCAAGGTTAGGGTTATGATCTTTCGCGGTCGTGGGTTCGAAACCTATGACACGCATCTTCTGCCTCTGATTTTTTTTTTGTTTCACAGAACCACAGATTTGTTACAGAATTTCAATCCCCATCTGCAAGGACGCCTATTTTCATCGATCTACGCAACAACCAACAACATCAACAAACCAATTCAGCAGATACACAAATCACCAATTCTGCCACAACTTAACCGAAAGCCGTCTTTGACAATCTCGCTCCCTAAAAAAATTGAATGGATAATGTTTTTTGAACCGAACCGCTTCCAGGAACCGACGGTTTCAATTCAAGAAGTTGTTATTGCTGCTGTTGTTGAAGAGAAAAAGCATTATAGAGGCGTGCGGCAGAGGCCGTGGGGCAAGTACGCCGCAGAGATTCGAGATCCGAATAGGAAAGGGACGCTATTGTGGCTCGGGACCTTCGACACGGCTATCGATGGCTACAGCGTATGATAGAGCAGCCTTCAAGCTGCGAGGCTCGAAAGCTATACTAAACTTTTCGCTGGAAGCGAGGAAGTTGAGTGTACGCGCAGACAAGGGGAAGGCGCAGAAACAGACAAGAGAGGATGAGGTTCGTTAGGGAGAAGCGAAGAAGAAAGTAGTGAAGAGAGAGGAATCAGAGAGAGATGTTATGTGGACACCATCGACCTGGACGACAGTTTTGGACTGTAGTGATATGAAAGGGATTTTCAATTTGCCACCATTGTGTCCGTTATCTCCTCACCCGCTGTTGGGATATCCTCAGCTTATAGTTATGGGAAAAAAAAAACTTTCCTAATCGCAGACGAAGAGAGAAAAGAGAAGGCCAAAAAAATAATAAAAAAAAAAGTTGGCAGGATCTGGCGAATGCGGGTTTCGAACCCGCGACCTCCTATGCAACAAAGTAATCATCAACCGTATGAGCTAACGTATTAGCTCGTTGCAGTAGTATCAAATTAAATATATCAAACTTGATTCACTTATGGTGGGATAACCTAATTTCGACCTTTTTTTTTTAATAATACAAAATATTCAGGGTTCTAATTCATGTACAATCTTTTGGCTCTGATACCATATGTAAGAAATTTTTTAGGATCTAGTACATGAATTTAAAACACCATTCATGATTAAGCGGAAGCAAAATTGCGTACTTGTTTGCGCAGTAGATCTGAAAGCAGAAACAAGTTGTATACCTCTTTACGCGTTAGATCCTAAATCGCTCCGCGCCATTATTCTGAATGTTGAAATTAAACCACTTGAATAATATGTCAGAACGGTTGAAAACAAAAACTAAGTTTTCCTCTCCTTAACCTTCCCACAAGACGACTACAATGGGTGTAACAACTAGGGTTGTCAATCATCATGAATGTAAGAGATGGAACCTAGCCTATTTATAATAATTTTGACAGGCTCACTCATCACAGGTACATGTTAAAATAGATCTACACTGACCGTCTTTCATATCGGACCACAATAGGCGTCACAAGCCCATAAATCAATTGATCACATTTTAATTGGGTTTACCTACAATCAATAAACTATATTGTTCAGTCCGTTTTATAAATAATTAAAACCAACCCATAATTAATATTAATCCACATAAAAAATTCCAACATTACGTTTCCTGAAAATTCTTTGAAAATTGATTCTTAATTGTATTATACTAGTGTAATAAAAAGAAAAAGAATGCACTTTTACAATCGCCTAATAAGAAAGAAAAAAAAAAACTCTTATTATCTCAACTAAAAAAGAAATAAAGAAATAATTCAGGTACAATGCATCTCTATCCAGTTATGATTTCTTTCTTTACATTTTAATTAAAATAGGATATACAATCGTGTCATACAATGAAATAGCAAGAGCAACTTCCTTTTATCCTAATTATCCATAATAAGATTTCCAAATTCAACATATATTTCGATTTCTACTTTTACTTTGGGCCAACAGTGACTTCTTTATTTTATTATTTTCTTTACTTTTTCTTCTTCTTTTTCTAATCCTATATAAATTTAGTTTTAAGAAATCTTCACCTTCAAATTATATACAACAGGTCTTCACAATTTTTGCAAAGATTAATTTTCGTTTGATTACTTCATTACACTCTCAATTGTAGATCTTGTCAATACTTTGACATATTTACTTATAATCAATATGCTATTTTTTTTTATGACGAAAACCTCAATCATTTTCATAAAAGAAAATAAGAATAATAAAAATTTGTTTATTATAGACACAAACATATCAAATCTGATATCTAAATTTACAAATTATTAAATTTAAAGCTATTTAAAATAGTAAAAATTAAACAAAAAAATTAAAAGAGATTGTATCTGCAAAAAAGGGACAGTGACCATAAATAATGAAGAAAATAGAATAAGAAGTAAAGAAACAAAAAGAAAAGTTTAGAAGAGAGGAGAGAGGGAAAAGAGGACTCTACAGCCTACAGTGAAGAGAAGACCGAAAAAAAAATTCATTGGAAAAAGAAAGTGGATTTTGCGGGTGGAGGGCCAATGATAGATCTTTGTATAATAGATAGAGTAACCGTTTTCTACTGGATCCAAAAATTTGACTCAAACCTGTTTGGAAAATAATGATTCAAACCTGATTTTGATACGAAGTAAATCCAAAATAATCTGAAAATTTTAGAGTCGACTAAGAGTTAATCAACATGTTAGGTGAAAAATTATCCGACTAAGTCAATTCGTAATCCAACTCAATTGCCCCTATGATAATAGAAAAAATAAATTTTATTACTATCTATATATAAAGTAAAATAATTAAAATAAGAAATAATTTTATTTAAAAAATATTTAATTAAATTCAAATTTATTTTATTTTTTAAAATATGTTAACATTTTTTATTTTACACAAATTTATTAATTTTATTGTGACTTTTACATGGCTAAATTACAATTTTTTATTTACAATAACAAGTTATTTAGTAAGAATAAAAGTTATTTATTGCGATAAAATAATTTTATCAGTTTAATAAAATTATTTAACATGGTTACAAAATATTATTATGATAATGTTACTTTTTATCTCATTTGGTAGGCAATAGAAATTTGACCCCAATATATTATGATAAAAGAGTTTATATCATAATTTATTTTAAATATTCATTTTAATAATAAAAATTTTTGAATTAAAATTTTTCAGTTTAATGACTCAAAATACTCAAATCTTTTCACAAATTTGTAAATTTGTCTAAAGTTTTCAATCAAGTTAATTACACTCCAATTTGATGAATTAATTTTTTTAATTGTACCTGAAGTCAAAATCAATATTTTGTAAAATATATATTTAATCTCAATTCCACCCTTATATTTTTTCAATTAGTTCAATTAGACTAAAATTTTAGTTTAAATTTTACTAAAATAATATTTTTATTTTAACTCAATTTAAATAATTTTTCACAACAATGTTAAAATTTTATTTTCATTTTGGTTGATAAAAGATTTATTTCACATTAATTTCATTTTTTAATTATAAAATTATATTTTATATATTTAAATAATAAACTAATAAAATTCTTAAATTTTTTTCAAGGATAAATTTTTTACAATATTGAGGTTCATATCATATAATTGATTTTTTAAATATTTCATAGAAGTTTTATTTTAAATGTTTTAAATAATTTATTATTTAAAATATATAAATTAATTTTTATTGAGAGATTGAAAGAAATTTTTTAAATGAGAGATTGAGAGATTTATAATTTATAAATTTAAATTTCAACATTTTTAAAAATTTTAAATTTAAGTACAAAATTATCATATAAAAGTATATAATAAATTTAATTAAATTGAATAAAAAAATAAAATATTATTTTAAATAAGCTCATGTAATTAGTTTTTAAATATTTCTTAAAGTTTTTATTTTAAATGATTTAAATAATTTATTAGTTAAATATAAAATTTTAATTTTTCTAGAGAAAATGAGAGAAAAAAATTTTAAATGAGGTATTGAGAAATTTTATGAATTATAAAATTTACTTTATAAAATTTTATAGATTTAAATATAAAATTAAATTTATTTATATAAAAGTATATATAATAAACTTAATTAAGGAAAAAAAGGATTAAATTGAATACAAACTAAAAGTATCATCTTAATTGAATTCATGTAATTAATTTTCTAAATATTTTTTAAAGTTTTTATTTTAAATAGTTTATATTTTAAAGGAGAGATTGAGAGAAATCTTTTTAAATGAGAAATTGAGAGATTTTATGAATTATAAATGGAAATTTTAAAAATTTTATTTTTAAATATAAATTTAAAATTAGAAGAATTCATCATGTAAAATTATAATAAATTTAATTAAATAAAAATGAAATAAATTGAATAAAAATAAAGTATCATCTTAATTAATCTATTGCAATTGATTGTTTAAATATTTTTTAGGAATTTTTATTCTAAATAGTTTAAAAATTTTATTATTTAAAATACATAAGTTAAATTTTTAAGAAGATTGAGAGAATTTTCTTAAAAAAAATGAGAGATTGATAAATTTTATGAATTAAAAATTTAAATTTTTAAAATTAAATATTAAATTATAATTTACTGTACAGGAGTACATTATAAATAAAATTGAGTAAAAATAAATGGATCATATTAATTAAATTCTAAACTTAGTTTTAGATTTGATTGAATTAATATAAAAAGTATAAGAGTCAATTAAGTCTAACTATGCATTTTACTAAATTCTAATTTTGACTTGAGGTATAATTAAAATCAATTTGTCAAATTATAGTGTAATTGACTTAATTTGAAACTTTGGATATGATTGAAAAACACATAAACTTTTAAATTTTTTGGGTTATTAAACTAAATTTTTACCATAATTTTTAAATAATTTAATATATGAAAGAATTTTACCACAATTTTATTTATTTTTATAATAATGGTGATAAATTTGATTTTTATCACAATAAATTCACATATTAAGTCAAAATTAATTTTACTACAAAATTTTTTATTATAATACATAATTTTTTTTAATTAGTGCTTTATTATCATTAAATATTATATATTTGTCTATAATTTGATTTAAATTTTGATATATGATTTAAATATAATTTTATATAGATTTAGTTCAACTGCTTGTTTTTATTATATATAGTGATTTGCTTCAAAAATAAATTATATTTAATTTAATAAATATTTAAATAAAAGTAATTTTTTTAATAAAGTTATATTTTATATAAAATTTGACTCAAAATAATTTTTAAGAAAAATTATTTTTTAATAATTTATGAGAAAATATTACATAAATGATAAAAAATTCAAATGCATATTAAAAAATTAAATAACAATTGAGCTAATTCAAAAATTAATTTTAAGAGTAAATCCGAAATCAACTTGAATTCTTTAGACATACATGATTCGAAGGGTGATCCAAAATCTGAATGACCCAAATCCAACTCGTAATTGACCCAACCGGCTTATTTGTCACCTCTAAATAGACTATAGTGAAGAAGCAATCAAGAGGAATTAATAAGAAAATGTATAGAGAGGAACATACTGCAAAAAGAAAAATTCTATGAAAAAAATTATCAAATACAAATATATAAGAATATACGTGATTCACATATATTAAATTCCAATAAGTTAATTTGGTATGTTGTGAAATTTTCTAATATCATGAGTCGTATTTCATTTTTTTATTATAAAAAATTTTATTTTTTCTTAAAATTTTTCGCTCTTTAATATCGAAGAGGTTATTCTCCATTTAAACTCTTCATTCTTAATTTTTCATTATTATTGATATCCACTCCATTTTTTGTTTGATTTCATATTTTTTCTTAATATATATATATATATATATATATATTTGTCTTTACTTATAAAAGCTTTGTTTTTTTTTTCATAGGTTATTGTTTCAAGGTACTTAATATACATTGAGTGTGGAAGCTTAATTAATGAGCTTTGCTTTTAGATTGTAAAGCCAAATTTTCAATATATACCATAAATTTTATTTTGTATAATTGGATATAAAATTTATTTCTATAAAAAAATCAGATGAACAATGGAATTGGAAAAAAAAAATCCAATCTCAGTTTTGGATCTTTTATGTCTAATCTAAATCAACACCTAATTAAGCATATGACAAAAATTTTTTCAAAAAAAAAATCTTTTGCAAATAAAACCATTGACTCCAAATTTTCAATGGGAAAAAATAATAAAAAATAAAAAACTCCAGCTATTTGTTGCTAACGTTATTTGTTGAACGATAGCACGAGGATCATGCTAGTGTATCTAAGACTAACTACAGCTAATAACAGCTACCCTTTTTACACACACATATATATATATATATATATATTTGCAAGATATTTTAGATATTGAAAAATTGAATTGCTAAATAATGAATTGAGTTAATATTAATAAAGTAAGTCTACTATCATGTTTAGAATAATAATAGTATTAATTAATGAGAACTTGAAAGGATTAAAGGAAAATCAAATCGAAACTTTGCCATAAGAGAGAGAAAAAAAAAAAAAAAAAAAAACGTAAGAAAAGAAAGCACGTAGTAGCAGCAAAAGTTGCAAACGGTCGACGCATACTCCAACATTATCATTACATAATGGCGCGCAAAATAGCTTTTTGGTTTAGGCTTTTCTTGCTTTAAGAAAATACAAGTAAAAGCTAACCCTAGTCCTTTCACTTTTCACCTTTTTTCTTAATGTTTTTTTTCTTTATTCATCCACTATATTATTATGGATTAAATCACTAATAATAATCTATAATTTTATTTTTTTATTTTTATCTCAATAAATATAAATTTATATTTATTTATTTTACAAATTTATTTAATTTATCTTATTTTTTATAACATGATAGAAATTTTTAATTCTATATAGAGATTATTATTAT